>JAVJIF010006718.1:0-280551 GCA_038442645.1 Agave tequilana | reverse complement strand
TTATGACTTCAGATGGTGATTTACTCATGATGCCGATCAATGGCAAGTTCTTGAAGAAGTATTATCCTTGATTAAGGATCCTTCTCATAATCAAGTTAACACTACACCCCTGATCAAGACCTTCAAATCCAAGGTACACATAAAGAGCCCTCTCTCTTCTCCAAATGGGATCATACAATCATAAACCAGTAGGAACCTGGTCATACACTGGTTGTCCAAAGGAGAAGCAAGGTTACACATACGCTAACCAAATGATCCAACACCCTTTAACGGTTAAGGATAGAGGAAAATGTTGGCCTTTAGCCCAACATAAGTCCCTCGAAAACTCATCATGCTGAGGGGAATAGCATGGCTAGCCCTACTCAAACGGTAGTGGTAAAGGCATATCAAACCCGTTGACAGCTGAGGATTTGCTAAAAATCCTAAGGGACCCATTCCCATTTGATTCCCTCTCCAAAATCACTTACCAATTCTCATCCATAGAATGGTAAGACCACATATAAAGATCTTTCCATTCATTTCGCTGTTACGTTAACACTAAACCTATGACATTGATTTCCTCGTTTCTCCCCGTGAGAACGAGACCCTTCATGCTATGTTTAAACAGTATAACCTCTGGCATCCCTTTCGCTGTTACGTTAACACTAAACCTATGACAGTGATTTTCTCGTTTCTCCCCGTGAGAACGAGACCCTTTCATGCTATGTTTAACATTATAACCTCTGGCATCCCTTTAGCTGTTACGTTAACACTAAACCTATGACAGTGATTTCCTCGTTTCTCCTCGTGAGAACGAGACCCTTTCATGCTATGTTTAACAGTATAACCTCTGGCATCCCTTTCGCTGTTACGTTAACACTATGACAGTGATTTCCTCGTTTCTCCCCGTGAGAACGAGACCCTTTCATGCTATGTTTAACAGTATAACCTCTGGCATTCATTTCGCTGTTATGTTAACATTAAACCTATGACAGTGATTTCCTCGTTCTCCCCGCGAGAACGAGACCCTTTCATGCTATGTTTAACAGTATAACCTCTGGCATCCATTTCGCTGTTACTTAACATTAAACCTATGACAGTGATTTCCTCGTTCTCTCCGTGAGAACGAGACCCCTTTCATGCTATGTTTAACAGTATAACCTCTGGCATCCCTTCGCTGTTACGTTAACATTAAACCTATGACAGTGATTTCCTCGTTTGTCCCCGTGAGAACGAGACCCCTTTCATGCTATGTTTAACAGTATAACCCTGGCATCCATTTCGCTATTACGTTAACATTAAACCTATGACAGTGATTTCCTCATTTCTCCCCGTGAGAACGAGACCCCTTTCATGCTAGTTTAACAGTATACCTCTGGCATCTACTCGCTGTTACGTTAACATTAAAACTATGACAGTGATCTCCTCGTTTTTCGCAATGAAAATGAGACCCTTTTCCAAATCCCATCAAAACTTCGAGCTTGGTGGCTTCTCAATCGGTTATGTCATTGCGACCTCTGAACAGGCAGATAACCAAGTCTCAACTTTCAGTCCGACAAGGACTACCTTGAGCTTGGTGGCTTCTCAATCGGTATCGTCATTGCGACCTCTGAACTGGCAGATAGCCATGTCTCACCTTTCAGTCCGACAAGGACTACCTTCGAGCTTGGTGGCTTCTCAATCGGTTATGTCATTGCGACCTCTGAACCGGCAGATAGCCAAGTCTCACCTTTCAGTCCGACAAGGACTACCTTGAGCTTGGTGGCTTCTCAATCGGTTATGTCATTGCGACCTCTGAACCAGCAGATAGCCAAGTCTCACCCTTCAGTCCGGCAAGGACTATTCTTGTCATCATATGACAGAGTTCAAGCTGGGTGGCTTCTCAATCGGTTACGTCATTGTGACCTCTGAACCGGCAGATAGCAAGTCTCATTATTCTGTCCAGTAAGGACTATTTTCTCAAACGGCCACGATACAACTTGGAAGCGACAATTCAGAAGATAAAACAAGTCGGAAACACAACAGGCGAGTCAAAAAAATGAAACTACTTTTATTGATTCGGAAAAAAAAGGGAAGGGATACATGAAGGCACATATATTACAAGCTATGAGGGTGCTTCATAAGATTTGATCCGTCCTTCAAGAATGGCCAGCCTTGTCTTCCTATCATCAGTAGCCCTGACAAGCGCCTGCGACCTCAGCTCAGCTCATTAAAGCTCACCGTCTGGGCCAAGCGAGCTTCAACTTCAACCAAGGTTGCCCTCTGAGCTAGCTCTTGCCGCAAGAGTTCGTCATTCTGAGCCTAAGCTGCTCAAGCCGGGCAGTCTCTTCAAGACGCACGGTTCAGCCTTGGAGAAAAGAAGATTTGCCTTCCTGATCATCTCCTTGGCCTTTTTAATTTTATCTTCAGCGTCAAGAAGAGCACTGCTAGAAGCGTTTATGGCATCCCCGAGCTCTACTTTCCTTGTCTACAAGGACTTCAAAATCAGAAGAAATGGCCTTAGCAGCTTCCTGAGCGGCAAGGTAAGCTTCATGCATCTGAGCAACAAGGTGCGCAAGCTGCTCGTTAACTGAAGACTCCAGATCTGAATGGCTAAGACGGCGCCATTCGTTTACATCCCTCTCGAGTCGGTTCCACCAGAAGCTCCAATGCAGCGGCCTGGTCATCCCCTCCAAAGTCTCGGATGCTGTCAATGCTTCGGGAGAGGACCACCTTTAAAGCAGAGAATGAGGTAGTCGAGCCTTTCAAGATCAAAGCAATGGATCGCTTTAAGCTCTTAAAAAGCTATCGACTAAGGCCCGCCTTCGCTTGCAACCCTCCGTGGTCCACCCAAAGGAGCTAGAAGCTTCAGGACTTCCTTTCAAAGTCCCAGCGCCCGAAGGACCTACATCAGTCGCATCATCTCCGGACTCTTCTGAGACGGCGAAATAGCCAGCCTCATCGCCCTCCTTATAAGTAAACAAGGGATCATAATGCTCCCCTTGTTCTCCGACAGTTTCAGCTCTCGGGCTTCTCACCGCCTCAGTTCCTGAATCACAAAGCAAATAATGAGCGTCCGGAACACATAAAAAGTATATTACAAGGACGAAGCTGATCTTACCCGGGTCCGGAGCGGCTTTACAGTAGTCGGTTTAGGAACCGACAATTCAGTTACTAATGGGGCAGGAGGAGGAGCCGTTGCAGGTAATTCGCCCTCTGCAACAACCGTAGGAGCGTAGCGATGAGGCTTCTTCACTACCCTCTTCCTACGAGATCCACCCCTCCCATTTTTGTTTAAAGTGGACGTCGGGATCTTCTTCCTCCACTTCTTAACATCGGCATGTTTCTACGGGGGCCGTGCCTACCACGCCAGAAGCAGCTGCTGGAATCTCAGCACCTGTATCCGCTTTGAAGCGAGGACTTTCTGCATCCGAGGCCTCGCTGTCATCAATGGAAATGAACTCCCCGAGGCCTGGGACGCGAACCTTTTACCCCGCTCTTCTCAGTGACCTTCTGCTTCAGCCGCTGAGAAATTAGCTTCACACCAGAGGAATTAAAGAAAATCCGGTGGGTGTGGAGTTTGAGGTCCTATAACTCTGGCAGAATCCCAGGGTCATCAGAAGGTTCGGAGTCCTTAGCGGCATGCACAGCCGCACCTCGGTAAGCCAGCAATGAAGAACCGCCAGGCACGGTCTCCATCGATGAGGCTCCCCATGAAAGCCAGATTGCGTTGAATTGCCTATGTACAGTTGGTCATACCCAAACTGACGGGCAAACCGACTCGGGACATAGGGCTCCAGGTAGCAGGTGTCCCCGCTTTTGTACAACAAATGTGAGGGCCGAATGCTAACCAGCCACTCAAAGATTCTCGGCTCAATGACGTCTGCCCTTCCCCCACATCCTTGAATTCTTCACCATAGCCCGCATCGCGAATGTAGGGGAAGCAGCGGAAAGGCTGTAGACGTCATGGCGGCACAGTAGCTTACGGACTGCAGCCACGTAAGTCTTCAACCATGAACATCCCTCGAATCGACGGAGAAGCGCCATTCGAACACCTTCTGGGGGGTCCTCTCCGGCTTTGATCATGGAGGGACAGTGAAGGGCGAACCATGCCATTAGATAAGTATACGGCAGAACTATTCTGGGGTTCAGTCCGTCGCAGGGCAAAATAGTCCCCTTTCTCCGCTTCATGTGTTGGTGGCCTACAAGAAAGCCTCCGTCAATGCACGAAGGCCTCTTTGAATACAGCACACAATGGCTGGAAGGAGTCCAAGGGAACGACCAGGACTAGACGAACGACAGCAACAAGACAGTCGGATGAATGACATCGCCCGACGAAGATGGCACCACGCATCTCTTCAACCAGACCGTCAAGAAACTAGCAGAAGTGCCTTCCGAGACGTCGGTCGACGAGCCTGATGGTGGAAACTCCGAAGAATATCGCCTTTTTCATAGGGGCCATCATCTTCTTCCAGAATTAGATCCCCTTGAGAATGCTCTTGCACCCGGCGAAAGATGTCTTCATCAGCAAACTCCACCAATGAGCCGCTTCAGGAGTATTCTCCATGTCAGGGAACAAATAATTTCCCAGCTCTTCAAACTGCATGAAGTTCCTTTGTGGCTCCCATGCATGCTGGAGCAAATGTACAAGTAGCACATTAACTCCGGTAGGTCTCAAACAAGGCGGGCTCCTGCTTCTCCAGAAGTGCCAATTCCGCTTCACAGGAAAATATTCTCCGTATGGGAGAGATCCCAAAGGCAGAGCAGAGACTTCCCACATCTCGTGCAGAGCCATACCCAATTCGCCAACAAGGGTGAAGAAGGTCCCTGTAGCTGGGCAGTATAACTCAAAGATGGGTAGTAGAAGTTCGCTACGCTCATCTGAATGCCATAATAGGTCGCCCTGACGGCCTCATAAAGATTCAGCCTCTCCAGATCCTCCTCAAAATGAGCAAGGACATATAAGGTCAAGTCCCTCCATCATACCTTCGGAGGGTGAATCCACCCCAGAGTCTTGAAATCAGTGGCTGGATAGTACCACGAACTTTAAAGAATTAATTCCCAAAGGTCTGCGCCACCGCAGAATTTCTCCCACTGGGATGTCTGGAGTACATTCCCAGGGTGGAGACCCATTATGCAGCGAGGAGGCCCCGCTCTTGTGTAACCGGGTGAGGGAATTATCAACTTTCCTACGTGAACGGATTCAGTAGTCCGACTCACTTGCCACTGCATCTTCCGAGCCCTCGGCACACATTAAAAGAAGGACAGGGAAAATGCCGCTTGCTAGACGGGAGATAGAACTTCTCACCATCTAATTTAAAAATCCACTGCCCTCTCCTGCTAGTAGCTGGCGATCATGGTCTGGCGCTGCATCTCTGAACATGAAGCCAGCCTTCCGATAGATTCTTCGGTCAGAGTCTTCAAGGGGAGCAGTAGTTAAGGTGCTCCTCATGGGGTGTTGATCCCCACCATGAATAAGTGTATCCCGAGCAGGAGAGATTCGATCGCTGAACAGCGAAGCCCGTCCTTGGAATTGTAGGCTAACATTGCCGTCTAGCCCCCTGGCTGTGCCAAAGAGACTATTCAAAGGACCAGGAGTGTAGTGCACTACAAGAACAAAGAAAAACTATGATTAGTTCATCAGTCAAACAAAGGCTAAAGCAAAAATGCAACTTTGCTAAGGCATAGCCTCGCTCTCCGAGTGAAGCTGGCCTAATGATAGCTTCGCCCCGAAGCTTAGCTTCACAGTTGCAGTGTAACTTCGCACTCCACATGAAGGCAGGATGCAAGAAAATGTCAAAGTGTTAGTTTCGCTCTGGAAGCTTAACAGAATGCGACAAAGCCCCAGGGGCTAACTTCGTCAGAAAGGTATTATTGCCTAAAGATTATTTTAGGGCATTAAAGTCCTTTCCAGTTACACTTCAAAGGACAGCTTCGCATCATGTCATTCAACAGGATGTGAACCGCCTAAGGGATAGCTTCGCCTGGAAGCTTAAAGAAGGACTCTTCGGTTTTAGGATTCCCAATCAAGAAATCTAGGGAAATTCAGGGACTTGAACTCCTAAGATCACGAGATCATGATTGATCATTCTGGGTTCATCAAAAGATAGCAGAAATCGGCTTTAAGAGAGAGATGAAAATCTCTAATCAAAAGGGAAAAGATCCCTACCGGCGATCGGTCATTCGATGACCGGAGGAGGAGAAGGCCCTCCGTTGTAGAGGTGCGACCTCGTTTCCCTGCTCGTCTCTTGGGGAGATTGAAGAATAGAGAGGTTCTTGGATTCTCAAGTAAGAAGAAAGAAGAAGAAAAGAGTCAAGTGCTCTGGAAATTCAAAGAGAAGTGATGCCTTCTCTCTCAGCTCGATCAGGCTTTTATAGGCTGATGATCGCCTAAAACGACGTCTCGATAAGAGCACAGGCTGTCATTTCAAATTAATTTGAAACGGCGTCTAAAGCGCCTTCCGAGAAGCGCTGATTCAGCCCCACTAAGGGCTAACTCCGCCACGAGTCAAGTGCTGACTTAGCGCGACGTATCGATAACTTCGCAAAAAAGCATGCCTTAGCTCCGCTAAAAGCACAGCCCGAGCTTCGCAGATAATTCATGCTAGCTTCGCTGGAAGCTCGTTCCTGGTTCAGATGGGATCTTGTCTTTAACTTCGCATGAAGTTTAGCTCCGCCGGTCCACTTCAAATGGAAAAGAAGGAGAAAACAAATCAGATAAGCAGAACTGAACTTTTATTGATTTAAAGGGAAGGTACATTGATACTACTACATCAAGGTTGTGTTTCGTACAACAGAATAATTTGCTCCAAAGGCATACAAGTGGTCCTATCTACTTCCAAGCGAAACCAACTGGACACGAAAGGCCTTCCTCCTGCACAGACCGTAACCTTCGCCTAATGGCAGATTTTGCCATCAACGAGCTGGATCGTCTTTGATAAAAATGGCAAAGGACTGGTTGCCACTATAAGGCTGGATCTTCTTGATGAAAATTGGCAATGGAAGGATCCCAGACCTTACAGGTGACGTCCGCTTTCTCGAAGTGGATCATCTCGGATAAGCGACTACCAGTCTCACCTCGAAGTGGATCATCTCGGATAAGCGACTACCAGCCTCACCTCGAAGTGGATCATCTCGGATAAGCGACTGCCAACCTCTTCTGGGAACACACATCAGCTGCCCCAGTTTGTCCTCCTGCTTAGGATTAAAGTTTCAACTGGAAAAGTAAGAGCAACTTTCTGGTCTCTTTCATTAAAGCAAAAGATTGGTGAACATGGCTCTGTTGGCCCAAGAGGTTACACTCTCCAATTGTTTTGTGTTTTGATGATGACAAACCAAATTAGTGCTATTTGGTACTAATGATTCTATTCAAGATAAGTTTCAGGTTTGTACCATGTTTAGAGACCATTCGCTTAGCTATTGCAAGAACTTCTAAGTTCCACAAAGCAAGGAAGGCATATTGCACATCAAGGAAGGATCATAGAAGAGAAGGCACTAGCAAGGCATTGGATGGCTCAAAGACTTGAAGATAGCTCAAGAAGTCTTCATGTAATTTGTTTTTCAGTTTATAATATGTTAAAGAATAGTGGATAGGTTTGAAGCTCTATCACACACGCTTTTGCGCACATGCTCATTCCAAAATAATTTCTCATAAATTATACAAAAATATTTTGCATACAAGTTTTTGCCTACAGATACATCTTTATATTTTATACTATTCCCTGTTCAAAAGTATTTTTGTTAAAATCAAAATCCTCTTTGTTTTCTTTTCTAAAATCAATTTTTGACCTGATCCGGTCGACCGGGGCAGTCGACCGAGTCTGTGTCAGTCTGGTCCGGTCGACCGGACCAGTCGACCGAAGTTCTGGCAGATGCACGTATCCATGTGCATGTCTGTCGGTCGACCGGGGCGGTCGACCGGACTATTATTTTTGCTCACAGGTTATCTCGGTCGACAGGGTCGGTCGACCGCTAGCCTATAACGGTCGAATTTTTGTACTACCGGTCGACCGGCCCAGTCGACCGATCTGACCGTTTGAACAGTAACGGGCAGATTTTTAAGAGCTGTTTATTTTTGTCTTTTGTGTTTAAAAATTCGTTTAAGGATATATTTTGATCTAATTACCTCCTAAACATCAGTAATTATGTTTTATCCCTAAACCCTAGCCCTCTCCTATAAATAGGGGTGTTGGGGAGAGATTTGTTACAACAATTATTGCTAGAAAATTCAAAAGTTTAAGGCTTTCAAAAAGGACTTGTTTCTTGGTTTTTGTGCTGAATTTCTCACTGATTTCTGAAGGGTTTTTCAAATACTCTCTGATTTAATTCTCTTTTCTCCTTACACACAAGAGCTTCATTCCTACTCAATATTCTCTAAGGACCTTTGTAAGGGAAGAGATATTTGAAAGAGAGAGTTTGTGGTCTTTTGACTACCAAGAAAATTACTTGTTCTTGAGATTGTAGGAGTTGGGTACTCCATTGTATTTGAGATCTTTGTGATAGTGGAAGTGGTCGGAATCCTTCTGGGGAAGGCGGGGAGTAGAGCTGGGTGCTCGAACCTCGATAACATATCCTTGTGTTTGCGATTGGTTTACATTCTTGCAATTCTTACTCTACTTTGCTTGCACTTATTACTTGCTCATCATACTTACTTGCTTGCATTCATCTTGTGATTCTTGATTGTGATTGTTGTATCTTTAAATTTTTAAATTGCCCTTTGATTAGCATTATCACCTATTCACCCCCCTCTAGGTGATTTTTAATTGGTATCAGAGCTTGGACTCTAGGTTTGGCTTAACATCCATAGAGAGATCCTTAATTTTGTTATCAACATTCATTCATTCATTCATTCATCACTAGTAAACATGGCCGATAACATCAAAACCCTCCTAAATTTGATGGACTTAATTTCCCAATTTGGAAGGTTAGGATGACTATATTTTTGCAATCTTTGGGTAGCTTAGTGGCCAAGTCCTTGACTAAACCCTATGTAGCACCGATAGTGATGAGAGCACTTGGACCGACTTCAACTTTAGAGAATATGAGGCTAACTCCAAAGCCCAAAACTCCCTATTAACCTCCTTGAATGAGGATGACCTTACACGGGTAATTCATTGCCAATCCGCCTATGAGATTTGGCAACATTTATTGGTCACACACGAAGGGACTTCACAAGTCAAGAGAGCTAAAATAGATCTCTTGAGGTCCCAATATGAGTCATTCAAAATGCTTGATGAAGAATCTATTGATAGTATGATTACTCGTTTCACTAAAATCACTAATGGTCTCTTCATTAGGTGATGACATCTCCAACGATCAAAGGTGCGGAAAGTGATTCGGGCGCTTCCTTCTTCATGGGAGATCAAGGCCACCACCTTAAAGGAGTTGAACGACAAGGACGAGATGGACATCATTAGTCTCATTGGGAACCTAAAGACCCATGAGATGGAGAAGAAGGTAAGAGAAGAAGCCACTACCTCAAAGAAGAAATCCATAACCTTCAAGACTTCATCCACCAATGATGACGATGATGAAGACGAAGAAGAAGATGAGGAGCTAACTCTACTTGTGCGGAATGTCAAGAGGTTGTACCGAAAGAACAAGTTCAACTTCCGGAAAAGATTCGAAGGCAAAGAGGAGCGGAAGATCATTTGCTATAATTGCCGCAAACCGGACATATCATGGCGGATTGTCCGGAGTTCAAGAAGAAGATGACTTCCTCCTTCAAGCCAAAGAAACCGGAGGAGAAGAAAGCCTACAAAGCAACATGGGATTCGGAAAGCGAGTCCGAAGAGGAGGTGGATCAAGCTAACATGTGTTTCATGACAAACACACCTAAGGTAACCCCTCAATCCCTTGATGATGAAGATGATGAACTAAGTAAGGAAGTTCTAGTACATGCCTTTGTAGAACTTTCTGAAACTTATGATAATAAGAAACTTGAATGCTTAAAATTACAAAAAGAAGTTGCTTTTCTTAAGAATCAACTCGCCATTGTTTCTAAAGAAAAAGATGATATTTCTTCTAATTTCATTTCCATGCAAAAAGAATTTTGTGCCTACAAGAGTTCTTGTAAGGCAAAATCCCCTATTATTGATGAAAAAGAAATTTCTTCTTTTAAATCCAAAATGAATGATTTTGAAAAAGTTTTAAAAGATTGTGCCTTTAATACTAAGAAACTTGAAGAAAAATTTTCTAAAAAGCACACATCTCATGCTAAGATTCCTCATGCTCACACTACACCTAACACGTCTCATGTTCATGCTCACAATGCCCATGCTCACAAATCACACACTCATTATGCTTTTAAATATGGTAGAGTATATAGATGCACATATTGTGGTAAAAATGGACATTTAACTAAGTTTTGCTATGATCAACTAAATAGAACAAATAATCTTGTTTGGGTTCATGATACTAACCCTAGAGGACCCAAGAAAAATGTGAGTACCAAAATCAAGTCTTAAATGTTTGATGTAGGTACACACCAAAGCTCCAAGACGTAGGGAGCGGTAGTACCTTGATAGTGGTTGTTCAAGACACATGACATGGGATATCAACAACTTCACAACCCTATCAAGGTACATGGAAGGTGGCACCGTCACCTTCGGGGATGACTCCAAAGGAACTATCATCGGTATAGGTAACATTCAAATTGGTGCATCTCCTATTATTGAGAATGTTGTTTTAGTTGATGGTTTGAAACATAATTTGCTTAGCATTAGTCAACTTTGTGACCGTGGACTTAAAGTTTTTTGATGATACTTCTTGCAAGATTTTTGATGTTAAATCTAATGATTGTATTCTTACCGGTTTTCGTGATAATAATGTTTATATTATTGACATGCTTAATTTAGATTGTTCTACTAAATGCTTGAATGCTTTTGATGAAAATTCTTGGCTTTGGCATAGAAGATTAGGACATGCATCTTTTGACCATATTTCTAGGATTAATTCAAAGGAATTAGTGAAGGGTATACCTTGCTTGATTTTGAGAAAGACCGCATTTGTAGTGCGTGCCAACTTGGGAAACAAACCAAGTCTTCCTTTAAACCAATCAAGGATATCATGTCAACTAGGCCTTTAGAATTAATTCATATGGATCTTTTTGGACTAACTAAAACTAAGAGTTTAAATGGAAGTAGAGTTGCATTTGTTTTGGTTGATGATTTCTCCCGTTTTACTTGGGTTTTCTTTTTACAAAATAAAGATCAAACTTTTCTCATTTTAAAATTTTCGAAAAAGAGTTGAAAAAGAAAAGGGTTTTCCGATTTTGAAAATAAGGAGTGATAGAGGGGTGGTGAGTTTGTTAACCAACTCTTCATGACTTATTGTGATGAAAAGGGAATTAAGCATGAAATGTCTTGTCCTAGAACTCCACAACAAAATGGAGTTGTAGAAAGGAAAAATAGAACACTTCAAGAGATGGCTAGGACAATGATAAGTGAATATGACCTCCCTCAATATTTATGGGCCGAGGCCGTAAACACCGCATGCTATATATCGAATCGTATTTATTTATGCAAAAATTCTTCAAAAACTTCTTTTGAAATGTATCATTCTAGAAAACCTAATGTTGCATATTTCAAAGTTTTTGGATGCAAGTGTTTTGTTTTAAATACTAAGGATAATTTGGGTAAATTTGATGCTAAGGCTTATGAGGCTATCTTTGTTGGATATTCCTCTACTAGCAAAGCATATAGAGTTTTCATTAGATCTTCTCTTACCATAGAAGAATCCATGCATGTTAAATTTGAAGAATCTAATGTGGTTGTTGAGAATGTTGTAGAGATTGAACCATTAGGTGAAGACATGGAGAGACTATCCTTGAAGGACTCACCCGCTCAAGAAGAGAAGCTAGACCCTATTGGTGAAGTTCAAGAGGATAAGGAGGAAAGCACTCAACCGCTTCCTAAAGCTTGGAGATACGCTACAAATCATCCTAAGGAGCTCATCTTGGGTGATGCATCTAAAGGAGTCACAACGCGCTCCAAACTCCATGACCTATGTGGTAACTTTGCTTTCATTTCTCATTTTGAACCCAAAGGCATTCTCGAAGCCAAGACGGACCCATATTGGTTGCTTGCCATGCAAGAGGAACTCAATCAATTTGAGCGCAACCAAGTTTGGCACCTTGTTCCTAAGCCCCACGATAGACCAATAATTGGTACTAAGTGGATCTTTAGAAACAAGATGGATGAGTCCGGTAATGTCATTAGGAATAAAGCTAGGTTAGTGGCCCAAGGTTACACTCAAGTTAAGGGAATTGACTTTGAGGAGACCTTTGCACCCGTAGCATGGCTTGAAGCCATACGGATGACACTAGCTTTTGCATGTTTTAAAAATTTAAACTTTTTCAAATGGATGTGAAAAGTGCATTTTTGAATGGTTTTATTAATGAAGAAGTTTATGTTTCTCAACCTCCCGGTTTTGTTGATCATGTTCATCCCGATTTTGTTTTTAAACTTGATAAAGCTTTGTATGGATTGAAACAAGCTCCAAGACTTGGTATGAAAGGCTTTCTAGTTTTCTCATTTCAAATGATTTTATTAAAGGCAAAGTAGACACAACTCTTTTTACTAAGCATGTTGACAATGATATTTTAATTGTGCAAATTTATGTTGATGATATAATTTTTGGATCTACTAATGAGCTTTTATGCAAGGATTTTGAGAAGGTAATGCAACTAGAATTTGAAATGTCTTCCATAGGTGAGCTCAATTTCTTCCTTGGACTCCAAATCAAGCAATTGCAAGACGGAACCTTCATTAACCAAGCCAAGTACGCAAAGGAGCTAGTAAAGAAGTTTGGGCTTGAAGGATCAAAGGCTTGCAACACTCCAATGGCAACTACAACCAAGCTTGATAAGGACGAACAAGGTAAAAATGTTGATATTAAATTATATAGAAGCATGATAGGAAGTCTTTTATATTTGACGGCAAGTAGGCCGGATATCATGTTTAGTGTGTGTCTTTGTGCTAGATTTCAATCGTGTCCTAAAGAGTCTCATCTTATTGCGGTAAAACGCATTATTCGTTATATTAAGGGCACTATTGGAATGGGTCTTTGGTATCCAAAAACTATAGATTTTTCAATGACTAGTTATTCGGATGCCGACTATGCGGGTTGTAGAGTAGATAGAAAGAGTACTAGTGGGACATGTCAATTTCTTGGTAATTGTCTTGTTTCATGGTCCTCTAGGAAACAAAATTCCGTAGCTCTCTCAACCGCCGAGGCGGAGTATGTTGCCGCGGGGGCTTGTTGTGCACAAGTCCTTTGGATGAAACATACTCTCCTTGATTTTGATTTGCACTTTGATCATATAAAAAATTTTGTGATAATACTAGTACTATACACATGACCAAAAATGCAAATCAACATAGTAAGACCAAGCACATTGAGATTAGATATCACTTTCTTAGAGATCATTTTGAGAAAGGTGATATAGAGATTGATTATGTTTCCACGGATTTACAACTAGCCGATATTTTCACTAAACCTCTTGATTTTGCTAGATTTTCGTTTATTTGTGGAGAACTTAATGTTTGTATTATTGAATAGACATGTTTTCATAACCCTTTTTGATGTATGACAAAAAGGGGGAGAATAAGTTTACATGGACAAAAATAAGTTTTATGAATTTATATGTTTTGGTTTTATGAATTCTTGTGTTTTAGTTGTTTTGGTATTTTTGGTATCAAGAGCAATTTTGTGTTTTATATATTTGTTTTAATTAGTTTAATAATTGGTGCATCATTTCAATTATTGGTATCTAGAGCATATTCTTGTGTTTTATGTATAGCATAATTTGAGGGGGAGTTTTCTCCTCCCTATATTTTTGTTAATAGCCTATTTGTTTTGTCATCATCAAAAAGGGGGAGATTGTTGGCCCAAGAGGTTACACTCTCCAATTGTTTGTGTTTTGATGATGACAAACCAAATTAGTGCTATTTGGTACTAATGATTCTATTCAAGATAAGTTTCAGGTTTGTACCATGTTTAGAGACCATTCGCTTAGCTATTGCAAGAACTTCTAAGTTCCACAAAGTAAGGAAGGCATATTGCACATCAAGGAAGGATCATAGAAGAGAAGGCACTAGCAAGGCATTGGATGGCTCAAAGACTTGAAGATAGCTCAAGAAGTCTTCATGTAATTTGTTTTTCAGTTTATAGTATGTTAAAGAATAGTGGATAGGTTTGAAGCTCTATCACACACGCTTTTGCGCACATGCTCATTCCAAAATAATTTCTCATAAATTATACAAAAATATTTTGCATACAAGTTTTTGCCTACAGATACATCTTTATATTTTATACTATTCCCTGTTCAAAAGTATTTTTTTAAAATCAAAACCCTCTTTGTTTTCTTTTCTAAAATCAATTTTTTGACCTGATCCGGTCGACCGGGGCAGTCGACCGAGTCTGTGTCAGTCTGGTCCGGTCGACCGGACCAGTCGACCGAAGTTCTGGCAGATGCACGTATCCATGTGCATGTCTGTCGGTCGACCGGGGCGGTCGATCGGACTATTGTTTTTGCTCACAGGTTTTCTCGGTCGACCGGGTCGGTCGACCGCTAGCCTATAATGGTCGAATTTTTGTACTACCGGTCGACCGGCCCAGTCGACCGATCTGACCGTTTGAACAGTAACGGGCAGATTTTAAGAGCTGTTTATTTTTGTCTTTTGTGTTTAAAAATTCGTTTAAGGATATATTTTGATCTAATTACCTCCTAAACATCAGTAATTATGTTTTATCCCTAAACCCTAGCCCTCTCCTATAAATAGGGGTGTTTTGGGGAGAGATTTGTTACAACAATTATTGCTAGAAAATTCAAAAGTTTAAGGCTTTCAAAAAGGACTTGTTTCTTGGTTTTTGTGCTGAATTTCTCACTGATTTTCTGAAGGGTTTTTCAAATACTCTCTGATTTAATTCTCTTTTCTCCTTACACACAAGAGCTTCATTCCTACTCAATATTCTCTAAGGACCTTTGTAAGGGAAGAGATATTTGAAAGAGAGAGTTTGTGGTCTTTTGACTACCAAGGAAATTACTTGTTCTTGAGATTGTAGGAGTTGGGTACTCCATTGTATTTGAGATCTTTGTGATAGTGGAAGTGGTCGGAATCCTTCTGGGGAAGGCGGGGAGTAGAGCTGGGTGCTCGAACCTCGATAACATATCCTTGTGTTTGCGATTGGTTTACATTCTTGCAATTCTTACTCTACTTTGCTTGCACTTATTACTTGCTCATCATACTTACTTGCTTGCATTCATCTTGTGATTCTTGATTGTGATTGTTGTAGCTTTAAATTTTTAAATTGCCCTTTGATTAGCATTATCACCTATTCACCCCCCTCTAGGTGATTTTCAGGCTCACTGTAATGCAAACTGAAAAAAGTTAGCAGTAAGTCAAAGGAAAAGTCGCATAAGTGAAACGCTAAGTCAAGTTCTTTGGGCGAAGCAATTTATATCCGATTCAGTTGCAACAGAGGATAGCCTTGCTTGCACAGTGATGATGGGCTAGCTCAGCATAAGCCAAGTCCTAGCCTTGCCTATATGGCTAAGCCAGACTGATCCTGGGGGACGCAGTCTTAGCCCCGCCTATATGGCAAGACTGGCTCAACTTTGAAGTGACTAAGTCCCAATCCTCGCCTATGTGGCGAACTTAGCGGGCAAGCATGCTATGATCTTTCTTTGATCAAGTCAAAATGATAGCTTCGCTGGGAAGCTGGGCTGAAGCCCTTCTCTGCAGATCAGTCAGATACAAAATGAAGAGCAAGGGAAATCAATCCCTAAGGCAGCTGTTAAAGCTAAATTAAGGGAGATAAACTCCTTAAAAGTTATCAGTTCATTGGTAAAGTCTCTGGATGACCGAGACTCACCAGTTCTCGGCCGAATAATGACCAGAGTGGACATCCCCACTAGTTCAGAGATATGAGTATCTCTCTAATAATCAAGAGAAGATGTGAGCAGACCGCTTCTCTTCAGAGGACCTCAAGTGTCCTATTTATAGGCCTCATGGCCTGAGCGCGCCGCTGCGGCTTCAAGCATAGAAGCGCGAGCGAATTTAAGGCATTTACTGAGCCTTGAGAAAGGGAACGGTTTCCCTCGAAAACGCGCAAGGGAGGAATGATCTCCCTTGTTAATTGAGCCTCAAGAAAGGGAACGGTTTCCCTCGAAAATGCGCAAGGGAGGAATGATCTCCCTCGTTAATGCAAAAGAAGTTATTTCAACTTCGGGAAAGGAAATAATCCTTCTCGTAATTAGCCAAAAGGCTGTGGCCTCGGGAAAGGGACAACGTTCCAAAAACCAATTTGAAGCGAATCTACTCGGGAGGCTCGGATGCGAAGCTACCCAGACGCGAAGCTACCCAGAGTCGCGAATCTACATGATTCTTTAGCGAATTTATCCCAAAGCAGGATTAAAAGCGAAGCTGGACTCAACCACCATGGTGACGTTCGTACTTCACATACCATCATTCAAAGCAATTCAAAGTATTTCGAAGCCTGAACCATTCCATTGCAGACTTTCGAAAACTTTGAAGGGGGTCTTGTTGACACTTAAAAAAGACAAGATTCTGACTGGCCTGAACTATGTCTAAACTTGTTGACATTTACAAAAGACAAGTGACAGACAAGCTGACGACCAGTTCTGTACTTGTTGATATTTACAAAAGACAAGCGACAGACAAGCTGACGACCAGTTTTCACCCATCTCCGAGGGACAAAGAAGCAACTTGGACTCTACAGATCCAGTGAAGCAGACAGTGAGCCCGGATTGTCTCTAAATAGACCTCAGCAGGTCTAAGATGCTAACACTTAGCATCACATGAGCCCAAAGGGATAGCCTCGCCTGAGAGGCTAAGATTTTCAAGGGACAATTATACCCTTGCTCTCCCTATAAATAGCCCACCAGGGGCACGAGGAGAAGGGGGCGTGCATAGGCAAAGAGAGGCTGAACAGAGATCTATTCTCTTACTTCCAAGAATTCAGAGAATTCAGAGAATTACTTCTCTAATCAGGGTGCTGATACCCTAATACCTTCCTCTCAAGGAATCTCTGAAACCAGGCGAGAAGGAATTCCTAAGTGAAGGCGGTTTGAGAAGTAACAAGAGGGTTCTACTAACCTTCTGTTCTCCGATTTCCCGAACCAGGCGAGAAGGGAATCTCATCGCTTGCATCGTCAAAGGGACAAAGTGGTCGCGCGCTGACCAGACTCCTACCGGCACACTTCTCCAGAATCTCAGAGGTGATCTACTTGTAATCTTTTGTGTTACTTGTAATTTAGCTCCTCGACTTTTTTGTAAGTTTTCCCTTTTGCAAAATCAATTGAAAATTGAGGGTGACACTGATGTAACCTCCTCCTTTTTTCATCGTTTCTGCAAGCAAAGGTAACTTTTTTATGTTCTTCTTTATTTTGTTTTCTTCTTCTTCTTTCTACTCTTCCTCTTTCAGTTTTGATGATAGTCCAAGTGAGTCAAATAGCATCGGTATTACCTTGCCTTAGCGAGTGCTATCAATAGCTCATGATGATGGATTCTTCCCTATGTTTGTATCATTTCAACTTGCTCGAAGAAGCCTTGATGATGTAATATGGATTGGGACTGAGTTAACCTTATGAGTTATGCGCTGATCGCCTCCAGATCAAGGTAAACATGCAAGGATTTCAGGTAAGTCATCAACCGGAAAAAGGTAAGTATTTCTTTTAAGTTTTCTTTCTTTTCTTTTAATTTTTAGTTTAGATCACTTCCATCACAAATCTCTACTATTTTTCACTTTCTTTGTACAAAATCACCATCTCTTTCTATCTACCACTTTCACAATTTAACATAACTTATTTTCTTTTTCTTTTCAAGAACTAAAAGAAGAAGTTTAACAATTTTTGTAACTTAAAGGAGAACCTGCAAAAAGCTTCCATCGCTAGTCCCTCCTTGAGGATCACGACCTGCATAGCCACTTACTATTGCGGTAGCATTGAGTACCTTGCACTACTGTTATAAAGTTCTGAAATTATGTATTTTCTGTATGCAGGTTCCAACTCAATCATTAACCCTCTGTTTTGGTTGCAGGAGCCTTTAAGGACCACTTCATAACCAAGTTGTCCTACCTCATTCTTCTGCCTCCAACTTATTACCTTATCACTAGCACAATACAAGAATTAGCTATAAAAGTTACATCCAAATCTAGGTCAGTAAAATGACTAATAAACAATAGAGGGGTATTGAGTTAAAATATAAAGAATATTTGTCATAAAGGACTTAGCATAAGACATTGAAACCACCTTAAAGATACAAAAATTGGATGCATCAAAATTAAATGACTAGGTTGAGCTAGGTATACTTGATGAGTGAAATTTGGCTATAAATTGTGAGATCAAAGTGGTAGTAAGATATCTAAAGCAGAGATGTGGTTTTCCTTGAGAACCCGATACTTGAAGATATTAAGAAGCAGGGAGGGGAAAAACCTTTCTGTGGTGGTAGTGATATTAGGGCTTATTTTCTTAATATCCCTTAAACATTCAGGTTTTTCCAAGAAAACCCCTTCAATTATCTCCAAATTCTCAGAAAACTTCCCTCCATTAACTGTCCATTTAGCTAATGAACATGTACCTTTCACATGTTTATTTTATGACCAAATTTCCCTTAGTTCATTAGTGCCTTTCATGTGTTTTGTTTTGTGAGGGGAGGGGCAAAAAAGTCACTTTAAGGTAGCCATTTATCGTGTTATGAGCTAAAATATGAAACATATAGTTGAGAGGGGTATATTTTTAGGATTTGAAAATTGACCTCTATGAGGATCGTGACATGCGTCCTTCTCTGAAAGAATACGAGAAGGCGATTAGAAGCCCTTCCGGAATCACCTCCATCCTAGTGACAGTTACACTGTTACTCCCTCTCTGAAGACATCTCTCGCCCCAGAGTCTGAAGTTATACAACCACCCAAAGCTGACTCGACTCCGAACCAAATATCCTGCCACGTGGCAACTTTATTCATCACCATAGATAGATCGAGGTGAACTTTTTTGAATCATGAAATCTGTTACACAACTCTATCATCTTCCTCATCCAAAGCCATTTTACAGTTAAGTAGAGCGGTCAAAGATAGCAATTAATAAACCTCTAGCATACTAATCCTAACAACCTATATATGGTCTCAGCGGTTACAAGGATCAGCAGATTCAAGTCGAACAGTGGAAGGCCGGTGTTTATCTACATCCACTCCTCCATCTCTATTAAGTAAAAATACACCTCTTTATCCAACAAGAAAGAAGACGCTTCCTTACCCTCAAAGCACATACCACACCAACGCTAGTAGTTTTCATCTGCTCCTCCACGATAATAAACTAGCAATTTCCCTCTGTCATTTCTCCTCATTACTAATTACTGATTCTCACACTCGAGGGTTTCAAGCCGGCACCGCACCAGTGCTTCTAACTTGAAAGGTGCATTCTTTTTCTATGTGCTCTGATAGATTCAACTTGGGGAATTTAGTTGATTGTGGTGGAGTTTTATCCACCACAAAATGGTGCTTTCAATGAGATATTGAGTCTACACTTGACATCTTCCTCCCATCCAACCTAAACCCCTATACTTCCTTAAAAGAAACCTCCATAGCATCGATGGCCCCGAAGAGATAAACCATCGCCCCTAACGGTGCCATGTGAATAGATGGCCCAGAAGAAACAATTACCCACAATGGAGCCCTGTCAAAAGGCAAGACCAATACTGCCACCGGGGGCACGGTCACTCCACATGCCCTCGATTGTAAGGATGTCGTAGAAGACACAGGCTTCTCCTCATCTCTCAGGGCAGCCACTAGAGCCTGATCACCGCTGCTGTACAAAGGCCAAATCTTTCAGATGCTCGTTGACATGAAGGAGCAGATGAAGGAACAACAAAGCTCTGTTAGATCACAACCAAAAGCATTCTCCCCCGTGAGTAGAAGCCACTGAAACAACTCAACGACCAACTCTAGGTGTAGATCGCCACCCTCCAAAGAACTCAATTGTAGATGCAGCTTGAAGACGAATCTGGAATTGGGAAGACTCACATCGATGGACCCATCACGAATCTGAGGGGTCCAGGTCGACTTCTCTCTTAAATGAAGACTGTTCTGACAACGAAGCTGACTTGTCTCATTTCCAAACGAGAGTTCAGCACAGCCAGACTCAAAGAAGGATCGAGGATTTTCACACATTTGAACCCTCGACAAGCTGGTCCAAAGGTGGTCGAGGAAGCGAAGTTGCAACTCCGTAGTAGACCGAAATAGGCCACCACCAAAGTCACTGACTCCCCCTCTTTGAAGCAATCTTGGAGTGTGAATTCACGAAGAAGTTCACAATTTTGGCTTTTGATTACTACTTCAGAGCCAGTAACTTTATCCAGCACATCAGGCATTTTTGAGACAAGATTGTGGTCTAGTCCTGTACAATTTCTCATGTGCCTTACCTTTCTGTCCAGTCTGAAAGGTGTAGCCTCTGTTGATTTTATTCTCTGCCACTATGTTCACTCCATAATTTCAAGGAGATAACCGTGGCATTCTTCACCCCATACGCCTCCCAGCGGTAAAATTACACCTAGAGGGGAGTGAATAGGCATATAGCTAATCAAGTACAAATTCTAATCAATTTAAGATGAATGATGCAATCGATCACTCATAACAAGACTTGAAGCCAGATTCCCCGCAAAGGGCTCTGAACTTCTCCTCGTGATTCCTCTAGATAAGAGTTGAGGTGCTCAATTGCTATCTTGTTGAGATGAGTGTTGATCGACAAAAATGAATAAATGAAAAACAAATAAATAGAGACAATAAGGCAATTGCAAAAAAAATTGTTTCGAGGTTCGAGCCACCGCTCTACGTCCCCGCCTTCACCACCGTGAAGGATTTTACTACTCACTATTTGATCTTCCACAAAGAGATCTTACAACAAGAAATTATAACCACTCTGAGTATACAACTCCCCAACTTAATCCTCTACACCAGAGGCAGCACAAAGCCAATTTAGATAACAAGCTCTTGGGGATCAAGAGATCACAAACCCTCTCTTTACAACTCTCTTACAAAACCCTATAGAGTAAAATATAAATTTGAAGCTCAAGGATGTATGTGAGAGTGAAAATAAAAAAAGAGAGATTTTAAGAGGAACAAAACTCAATTAAAACTTTAAAAATGAGAGCACAAAAGAAAACTTTGAAACTTTTCTCTTTGAAAGCAAAAACTAGATTTTCAATAATATTTGTTATTGTAAATATTCAATTCTAATGACCCTTTATATAGGTTTTAGAAAAACACTTTTAGAATTGTTTACCAGGTCTGAAAAGGAAGAAATTGACCTTAAAAATTCAACTCTCCATGTTTTTAAAAAAATATGTAAAAAAATAGATTTCAAATTCTGGTCGTTATTGCCAATCTAGCAGTCTGTCAGTCGACCATCCATTTTAAAAAATTGACCGTTGGCTGGCGGTCGACCGGTCGGTCCACCTTGTCTAACCGAGGCCAACATAGTTACAGTTGGTCGACCCATCGGCCGACCGTAAAAGGGGATCGGTTGACCGGTCGGTCGACCAAGAATTTGTACAACATGCACACCCATTCTGCCAGAAGTTTGGTTGACCGTGCGATCGACCGCTTGACCTGTGATATGCACAGTCGACCGCTGGTCAACCAACCTAGGCCAAAAACAGGGTCAAGGTTAGTTTTAAAATTCAAGAAAATTTTTAAATAATTTTTGTATAATTTTTTAGAAGAGAGAAGACATGTATAACAATGAGATACAAGTTCTAAACTGAGATATAAATTTTTAAGAAAATGTGGAACAAGTTTCAAAATCAACTGTCAAAAACAAAATAAACTATACTTTCAAAAATGTACATTTTTGTGTGTGTGTGTATATCTTTGAGCCTTGATTAGTACCAAATAACTTTGTTATCATCAAAACACAAAACCAGGGATTGTAACCTTTGGGCCAGCAATCTCCCCATTTTCATGATAACCAAACGTATGAACTATTTAAAAATAAATTAAAGGAAAGAACTTTGAAAAAACTCCCCCTCAAGTTATGCTAGTTATCAAGTACAAGATATCAACAAGATATAGGATAAAGGCATTATAAATGAGCATGAACAAACTAATACCAATACCAATAAATACTCAATAAGTACTTCGCCCCCTTTTGTCATGCATCAAAAAGGGTAAGCAAAACAAATATAGATTTTTAAAAAATTATACCAATAAGGAAAAACTCATGAATCTATATTACAAACATTTAGTTCACCACAATTGAAAGAGAATCTGTTGAAATCAAGTGGCTTAGTAAAAAATCTGCTTGCTAAAAATCAGTTGAAACATAATCAATTTCAATATCACCTTTCTCATAGTGATCTCTAAGAAAGTGGTATCGAATTTCTATGTGCTTTGTCTTACTATGTGTATTTACATTTTTAGTCATATAAATAGTACTAGTATTACCACAAAATATCTTAATATGATCATAATGCAAATCGTAGTCAAGGATAGTATGTTTCATCCAAAGGGCCTGTGCACAACAAGCCCCGGCCGCAACATACTCCATCTCGGCAGTTGAGAGGGCTATAGAGTTTTATTTCTGGAAGATCATGAAACAAGACAATTTTTTAGAAATTGACAAGTTTCACTTGTGCTCTTCCTATCCACTCTACAACCGGCATAGTCAGCATCTGGAAAACTCGTCATGAAAAATTGTCCGGTCTTCAGATACTACAAGCCGATTCCAATAGTACCCTTAAGATATCTAATAATGCGTTTTATCGCAATAAAGTGGGACTCTTTAGGACAAGATTGGAATCAAGTACATAGACATATACTAAATATAATATCCGGCTTACTAGCCGTTAAATAAACTAAATACCAATCATGCTTTTATAAAGTTTAATGTCTACATTTATATCTTGTTCATCCTTGTCAAGTTTTGTTGTGATAGTCATGAGAGTTTTGCTCGACTTTGCCCCTTCAAGCCTAAATTTATTGATGAGTTCTCTTGTGTACTTGGCTTAATTTATAAAAATCTTATCACTCCTTTACTTGATTTGGAGTCCAGGGAAGTAGTTTAGCTCGCCCATCATAGACATCTCAAACTCATTCTTCATGCATGATTCAAAAACTTTGCAAAGCTTTTCATTAGTAGATCCTAATATAATGTCATCAACATAAATTTGAATAATAAAAATATCACTATCTACATGCTTTGTAAACAAAGTGGTATCTACTTTACCTTTTACAAAACTATTTGAAATAATAAATGTTGAAAGTCTTTCATACCAAGCTCTAGGAGCTTGTTTTAAATCATATAAAACTTTATCTAATTTAAAAACAAAATCTGGATATGAAGGATCAACAAACTCGGGGGGTTGTTCAACATACACTTCCTCTTCAATAAAACTATTTAAAAAGGCGCTTTTGACATCCATTTGAAAACATTTGAAATTGTTATAAGAATCAAAAGTAAGTGTAATCTGTATAGCTTCAAGCCGTGATATGGGTGCAAAGGTTTTCTCAAAATTGATATCTTCGATTTGGGTGTAACTTTAGGCCACTAACCTAACTTTATTCCTAACAACATTACCCGACTCATCCAACTTGTTCCTAAAAATCTATTTAGTACCAATTGTTGGTCTATCATGGGGTCTAGGGACAAAGTGCCAAACTTGATTGTGCTCAAATTGATTGAGCTCTTCTTGCATTGCAAGCAACCAATATGAGTCTCCCTCGGCTTCGAGGATGTTCTTTGGTTCTATATGAGAAATAAAAGTAAAATGGCCACAAAAATCATGAAGTTTGGAGCAAGTAGTTACCCCTTTGATATATCATCTATGATAAGTTCCTTGGGATGACTTGCAGCATGTCTCTAATCTTTTGAAAGTGGTTGTGTTGGAGACACTTTAACCTCTTGAACTTCACCTTACTCATCAAGTTTTGGCTTATCTTCTTGGATAGGTGAGTCTTTTAAAATTACTTTCTCCATGTCTTCACCTAGAGAATCAATCTCTATAACATTCTTAATAAAAGTATTAGATTCTTCAAACTTAACATGCATATTCTTCAATTTTCAAAGTAGATTTATTGAAGATTCTATAAGCTTTACTAGTGTTAGAATAACTAACAAAAATAGCTTCAAAAGTTTTAGCATCAAATTTTCCTAAGTTATATTTAGTGTTTAAAACAAAATATTTGCATCCAAAAACTCTAAAGTAAGAAATATTAGTCTTTCTTAAATAGTAAATTTCAAAAAAATTGGAAGCATTTTTACAAAAATAAATTCTATTTGATATGTAACATGAAGTGTTTACGGCTTCGACCCATAGACATTGAGGGAATCTGTACTCACTATCATTATCCTAATCAGTTCTTGAAGAGTACGATTCTTCCATTCAACGACTCTTATGGAGTTTTAGGACAAGATAATTCATGCCTAATTCTATTTTCTTCACAATAAGTGATAAAAGAATAGTTAATGAATTCACCACCTCTAACACTTCTTATGCGCAAAATTGAAAAACCTTTTTCTTTTTCAACCCTTTTTTCTAAAAACATTAAAATGCAAAAAGGCTTAATCTTTATGTTCTAAAAAGAAAACTCATGTAAAACGAGAAAAATCATTAATCAAAACAAAAACAAAACAGTTTTCATTTAAACTCTTGGTTTTAATAGGACCAAACAAATCCATGTGGATTAACTCTAATAATCTAAATGTCATGATATCCTTGATTGGTTTGAAAGAGGACTTGGTTTGTTTTTCAAGTCGGCACGCATCGCAAATGCGGTCCTTTTCAAACTTCAAGTAAGGAATACCCTTCACCGATTCCTTAGATTTAATTTTAAATAGATGGTCAAAAGATACATGGCCTAATCTTCTATGCCATAGCCAAGAATCCTCATTGAAAGCATTTAAACATATAGCATTGCAATATAAATTTAATATATCAATAATATATACATTATTTTCTCAAAATCCGGAAAGAATGCAAACATCGGTTTTACCATCTAAAACATTGAAGAAGAATCATCAAAAATAACTTTGAAGCCTCGATCACAGAGTTGACTATACTCAAAAGGTTATACTTGAGACCATCAAGTAAAACAACATTTTCATTCAATGGAGATGAACTAATTTAATGTTACCTATACCGATAATGTTACCCTTTGAGTCATCTCTAAAGGTGATGGTGCCATCTTTATGATACCTTAATAGGGTTGCAAAATTATTGATATTCCAAGTCATGTGCCTTGAGCAACCGCTATCAAGTTACACCACTTCGTACGTCTTGGAGCCTTGATGTGTACTTACATCAAATAATGAAGTTGTTGATTTCAGTACCCATATTTTCTTGGGTCCTATGACGTTAGTACTTCGAACCAAATATGATTATTAGAAGCATTTATTTGATCAAAATAAAATTTAGCTAAATGACCCTTTCAGCCACAATAAGTACATGAATAAACTCTACCATACATAAATGCATGATGTGTATGATGAACATCTGAACCATGAGTGATTTAGAAGTGTAAGCATGTGTAGTATGAATATATTTCTTTAAAGAAATTTTCTTAGAAAACATGGCTTCTAATCTAGCCTTATCAAACTCACATTTCTTTAAAACATTTTCCATGTTGATTTTAGTTTTAAAATAGAAATTTTTTCATCAATCATGGGAAACTTTACTTTACATGAAATCTTGTATGGATCAAAATCTTTTTATGTAGATAAAAGAGTGGAAGAGAAATCATTCTTTTCTTTAGAAAGAGTGATAATTTTATTTTGAAGAACTTCATTTTTTTCGTTTTTAGATATTTCTTCTTTAGAAAATTATAATTATTTAAAAGTTCTACAAATGCATCTCCTAATTCATCCATAGTTAAATCAAAATCATCAAGGGATAGTTCAGAAGTTACTTTAGGTGTGTTATCATTTGCCATGAAACACACGTTTGTCGTATCCACCTCCTCTTCGGATTCACTTTCTAAGCCCCATGTAGCTTTGAGAGCTTTCTTATTAAATGGCTTCTTTGATGTCGAAGGCTTATTTGAGAAAGATGACTTGTTTTTATTTTTAGACATTCGATAATGATATGTTCGGGTTTCTGACAGTTGAAACAAATGATTTTCTTTTCCTCCTTTCTTTGCCATCGTCTTCTATTGTTAATCTTTGCCCTGTTGTACATTCCTCTTACATTTCTTGCAAGGAGGGAAAGATCTTCATCATCTTCTTCTTCTTCATCATCGTCAGAGATGGTGGGAGTAGACTTGAAGGAAATCGTCTTTTTCTTTTGCGGCGATGTTTCTTCTCCAGCCTTCTTCTCCATCTCATGGGTCTTAAGGTTGTCGATTAGACCGATGAGCTCCATCTCTTCTTTGTTATTTAGCTCCTTCAATGCAGTAGTTTTGACTTCCCATAAGGGTGAAAGTACACAAATGACCTTCTATAATTTTTTATCATTGTCAATGGTATAACCTAAAGAAGCAAGACCATTAGTTATTTTAGTAAATTTTGTAATCATATCATCATTGGACTCATGTTCATGCATGGTTATGTTCTCATATTGGGAATGCAAGAGATTAATTTAGCCCTCTTGACTTGTGATGTTCCCTCATGAGTGACGACTAGGTGTGACCAAATCTCGTAGATGGATTTACAGTGAATGACCCTAGTTATATCGTCATCATTCTGAAAACCACCTAGAGGGGGTGAATAGGTGATAATGCTAATCTAGAAACTAAATGCGGAAGCTAAGACAAATTTGCACAAACTTAATACAACCAACAAGTGTAGCCGAATTCCCCGTGAAGGGCTCTGGACTAACTCATTTGATCCCCTAGATAAGGGTTGAGGTGCTATATGAAGCTCTTGTGGTTAAGTATAAGTGAGGCACACACACAAGCAAGCCAAGCATATAAAGATGAAATAATGCAAGGCACAAATGCAAGTAATAAGATATGACTAAATGAATGATGCTTTGCACAAATAAAAGAGAGAGAGAGGGTTTAGAGGCAATGTATCAAACGCAAACAAAAAGATATGTTTCGAGGTTCTAGCCCTTAGCTCTACGTCCCCGCCTTCACCGAGAAGGATTTCTAATCCACTATACTCCCACCGAGGGAACCTCCACCGAAGAGGATTTGTTACAACACAAGGAGTACCGAACTCCTCTCTCAAACACCGCTTCACAACCGAGGGGTAGGCCCGTAGCCAAACAACCACAATCACCTCTACCGAAGAGGGATACAAACCACCAAGCTCCACCTCACACAAGAGGGAGCAAACACCAGTCTCCACCTCTACCAAAGAGGGAGCAAACCAACAACCTAATTACACAACCTCAACCTCTACCAAAGAGGGAGCAACCAACAAATGAGGGTTTACAACTGGTGGTCTATCTCAACCACAAACAACTTCCCTTTTCCACAAAACAATGATCCTATAGAATAGGATAGGTGATAGCTCAAGTGTGGAAAAAACTAGAGTTTAGAAAACAAAAACCAAAGAAAAATACTTGGGGAAACTCTTTGTAAATTATAGAATTGAAGAACAAAACAAATCTCCCAAATTTCTATTTTCTTTAATTTTCCCAAACCCCAAAACACAAAATTAAAATTTGAAGTTTAAAGCCCAAAAACACTTTTGAAAACTTGTTTAAACACTAGATAAATACTGAAATTTTTCTTGTAAAAAGTCTTATCAAAATCCCCAAAGAGATGGGGTATTTATAGCCCAAACAGAAAACTAGCTGTTAGGCTGATCTGTCAGCCTGACAGGCTTGCGGTCGACCGGGCCGGTCGACCGCCAACGGTCATAAATATGACCGTTGGGCCATCCCGGTCG
The DNA here is from genome assembly GCA_038442645.1 of Agave tequilana. Taxonomy (NCBI): domain Eukaryota; kingdom Viridiplantae; phylum Streptophyta; class Magnoliopsida; order Asparagales; family Asparagaceae; genus Agave; species Agave tequilana. Next base: position 252,746 of record JAVJIF010006718.1, on the reverse strand, counting down.
ACCGCCCCGGTCGACCGCCCAGATATAGAGAGCAGAGCTCTCTGGTCCGGTCGACCGCCAGGTCGACCGGCCCCTGTATCTGCCAGACGTGCACAAGGCTGTGCACGTCGGTCGACCGCAACGGTCGACCGGCCTTTGGTGCGGCCGACCGACCTGGCCTGCCAGCCACAGTCTGGGTCAGAAACATAGGTTTAAAAATATTTCAATAAATCCTATAAATCTTGTAAAAATCCATAAAAATGGTTTTATCAATTTACATGGATATACAAACATGTGATAAATATTTCAAGACAAATATCAAACATTTTGAACCATTTTGTGTCTTGCAAATTTTATCAAAAACCAAAACTATATTTTATCAAACTTAGATTTTTCAACACATGAATAGGAAAGTCAAAATAAGTTTGTATAAGCAGTTTAAGCATGCATGTATAACTAGAATACATCTACTATACATATAAACCATTTAAACTTGTTTTGATCAATCTATTCATGAAAACAAATATCGGTTAAACTAAAAACCGAAAAAACCATAAAACGTGTGTGTTGTGCACTTGAGTATATCAACTATTCTAAGCTTTACAAATGAATCTAAAACACACTAAACTAAACTAGGATACCTAAGTCTTCTTGACGATCTTCAATCTTCAAGCCGACTCGATCCCAAATGTGATCCACCGAGTGCAAAGGTATGATCTTGATGCTCGGGCACTGGAATCACCATGAAAAGCTTCTAAACTCCTTGTTGAAGCTAATCACCAACTAATATCTTGCTAAATGATCTGAAACTTAAAATCACAAGATTATTAGTAAACATAACTACATGAGTTAATCATCATCAAAACTAGAGTGGAAGGCCTCTGGGCCAACAATCTCCCCCTTTTCGATGATGACAAAACTCATGGAGTTATATATGCATGGATTAAAGTTAAGCTTCAAAGAAGCTCCCCTTAACTCATGCATAAAACAAATAAACATAAATATGCAATGAATGACAATGCAAAAACAATAAAAGGCTCTAAATACCCAATGAAATGTTCAAAAACAAAACATGCTCTAGATACCAATTAAAATTAAACTAAATTAAACTTAATATATGCAAAACATAAATATGCATATATAAAACATGTACCAATGAATATTTTGAGTTTTATTTGAGTTTTATATGCATGTTAAACTCTCAAATAATTCTCCCCCTTTTTATCAATCATCAACAAAGGGGTAAAAGCTAAAGCAAAACAATAAATTTTTCTCCCCCTTTTTGTCTAAAACAAAAAAATATCAATATAGGGGTGACAATCAATTAAGATATCAATTGAAAATATGTCAAAGTAGCATCTTGATACCAATTGAAAATAAACATAGATCAATAAATGGTATATGCGATATATATTCATGAAGAGGAAGATGCTAAGTTAGCTTCCCTACAAATATGCATTACATGGAGAGGGGATGACAAGCCCTAATTCACATAACACATAATATGCAATGCAAAAGAGGAGATGTGAAGCTCCCCCTACACACGTGTACCATATAAAGAAGAGTTGTCAAGCTCCTCAATACAAGATACACTCAACATGAATCTATATGTAGAAGAGATGTTAAGCTCTCCTTGCATATAGGCAATACAAATCAAAACTTTTGAAATTTTCTTTAAACAAAATTTTGAGATACCAATTGAAATCATTAACATCTTGATATCAAAAGAGAGTATTTTTCTTTTTAAGTATATGATATCAATTTGAAAATTTTATTTTCTATCATAAAGTAAGGGAGTGGAAATACAAATACCAATTGAAATATGAAAATCGAATTTTCTCCCCCTTTATGAAAAACAAACAAAAACAATGTGTAGGCTTGAATTAAGATACCAATTGAAAGCTAAATCAATTGAAACAAAGATGGAACTCAAGCTTAGCATAAACAAAATATATATATGTATGAAAATTAGATACCAATCGAAATTGATACTATTTAAAGTGTAAGCATAAATACATAAAAATATATATGAGTATACAAGAAGATCAAAATTGATACCAATTGAAAGAATTCAATGATACCAATTGAAACAACAATCATAGCAAGTGTATACCTCATATTACAAAACGAAGAATACAAACTAGTTAAAATGAAAAGTTTTGTTAACTAGTACGAAATCCTTCAAGTAAGGAATAAAAACAAAAATATTTTTCATAAAACATGAAATCCACATGATATTCAACACTCAAGTCAATAAAGCACATATAGGACTCATGAAAACAAAACATGAGCAAACAAGTAGGGTGAGTGCATAATTAAAAATGTGAAGATCACGATCATGAAAGTATATTCAATTAAGCTCAATTTTCCTTAAACATAAAAACTCATCAAAAACTATTTAATCTTCAAGGTATATGTATGTCTTATACAATCTAAAGTATACATACATATCCAAACACAACGAGTCCACTAAGATATATGCATGAAGGCACGTGGCTAAAAAGGATGTATATGTATAATCAATAGTTTGAACAAGATGGACATATACATGAAGTTAAACATAAACACATGAAAACATGGATAACATGAAAAACTAAATTTCCATTAAAAACAAATTTGTACTTCAAGGTATATGTATGATTTGTCAACACAAAAAGTATACATACATATCCCTAAACACAATTGAGTCCGAAATAAAGATTTGCATGAAAAGCAAATGACTCAAGGGGTATACATGTATATCTTAAAGTTTTGACAAATTAGACATATACATGAAGTGAAAACACATGATCATAAAAAAAATCCAAAAATGGGAATACAAGTTTAAAATGCATGGATCATCAAAACTACACTATACTAGCACATCTAATGGGTTCAAATAAGCATTCAAGTTCAAACATATAAAGATTTATTTGTGGCCCACTATATGTACAAGTATAAATCCTAGTCTTAATGAAAACTAACATTTAAACATATATTCAAATCATGAAGCATAAAACGGAATATAAATCAACATGAAAAAAAACATAAACATAATTATTATGTAAATTCACATGTTTTAGAGCTATGATAAACATGATAGCTAAACAAAGTTGAGAACACTAAAATAATAGTCCATATTAAACATGGGTGTCTCAAAAGGCTATACATGCATGTCAAGAGTCTAATAATCATGACATTAACATAATAATCACTAAACATCAAAGCATGCTACAAATAATGATCATGAAAGGCATGCAAAAATAAATAAGGAGTAAGAGACCGTTACCAAAACCTATGAGGCAACTCTCCATGACTCCAAAACAAGGTGGTCCTCCCACCAAACATCCCTAAAAGTGATGCATCCAAATGATTTCCATGAAGCTCGGAACGCATCCACTCCAAGGTACCTCTACTCTCACGTCATGCGAGAGCCCACACCTATATCATAAACAAGAGGGGTGGTCTTTGGTACCCATATCCTTTTGGGTCCATGGGGGTTAGTACCTTCTCTAACCCAAACAAAATTATTTGCTAAATTTGAAAGATGTATACGATCATAGCAAAATTTAGCAAGGTGGCCCTTACGTCCACAATGTGTACAAGTGTACACATGAGCATACAAAGTGTGATGGTGACCGTGGGAAGCATGTGTATGCCGTGGATGGTGTGCATGCATAATAGGAGCTTGTTTCTTTCGAACTAAGGATTCCAAGCGTGTATGGTTTATGGCACATTGCTCAAAGTGGAGCCCAAACAATCTACACTCTTCTTAAGCATGGATAAATCATTATCAATCAAAGAAGAAGTGTGGCATGCAATAAGAAAGTGTGAGATACTACCCTAGCATGGCAAACATGAGAATCAATTTTATTTTGCAAAGAATTATTTTTCTTTAAACAAACATCTAAATCATTTGAAATAGAAATTATTTAGTTTTTCAAAGAATTATTCTCTTTTAAAACAAAATCAACTTTTGAAGACAATTTTTCATTTTTCTTCAAGATATCATTACAATCATTTTTATTTTTTAAAAATTCATTTTCTTTAAGTGCAAGATCAAGTTGAGATTTTAATGAATCCCTTTCATTTGAAATCTCCACCTTTTCTTGCAAAACAATATCAAGTCTAGAAAGCAAATTTTTATTTTCATTGTTAAGGCCTAGACTTTTCTTTTTCAAAACATTATATTTTTCAATTAATTTTTCACACACAATGGATAGTTCTTCATTCAAAGCATTGGCATCAACATAATCATTAGAAGAAGAACTAGCACAATCATTATTACTATCTAGTTGAGATTCCGATTGTACCTCAAGGGAGTCATTCCCTTGGACCATGAAGCATTGAGAATCGGATTCTCCACTAGACTCCTCCGGTTGAATTGGCAATTGAAGCTTGGAGGTGGTGGTGGTTGTCAACTTGTTCCACACTGCAAAGGCGGAATCAAGATTAGAAACAAGCAAAAGATATTCTTTATTTAATGTGCTTCTAATAGCCTCTAGGGCAAGTGCATTGGCCTCTGTATGCTTGCTATCACTAAGGTAGGATTCCTTGGTGATGGCAAGGTGAACCTTATATCCTAGGGCTTGTAGGTAAATGGACATCCTAGTCTTCCAAACAACAATGTTGGAAGCATCAAACATAGGTGGGGTAATGAAGTCCATGGGTCTAAACTATATGTGTGCAAACAAGATGAATGTGCAAATGCAAATGAAGATTAGCAAACAAGGATCTCACTCCTAGGATGTTAAGCCTAAGTATCAGGAGCGTAGGCTCTGATACCAATTGAAAATCACCTAGAGGGGGGTGAATAGGTGATAATGCTAATCTAGAAACTAAATGCGGAAGCTAAGACAAATTTGCACAAACTTAATACAACCAACAAGTGTAGCCAAATTCCCCGTGAAGGGCTCCGGACTAACTCCTCTTGATTCCCCTAGATAAGGGTTGATGTGCTATATGAAGCTCTTGTGGTTAAGTATAAGTGAGGCACACACACAAGCAAGCCAAGCATACAAAGATGAAATAATGCAAGGCGCAAATGCAAGTAATAAGATATGACTGAATGAATGATGCTTTGCACAAATAAAAGAGAGAGAGGGTTTAGAGGCAATGGATCAAACGCAAACACAAGGATATGTTTCGAGGTTCGAGCCCCTAGCTCTACGTCCCCGCCTTCACCGAGAAGGATTTCTAATCCACTATACTCCCACCGAGGGAACCTCCACTGAAGAGGATTTGTTACAACACAAGGAGTACCGAACTCCTCTCTCAAACACCGCCTCACAACCGAGGGGTAGGCCCGTAGCCAAACAACCACAATCACCTCTACCGAAGAGGGATACAAACCACCAAGCTCTACCTCACACAAGAGGGAGCAAACACCAATCTCCACCTCTACCAAAGAGGGAGCAAACCAACAACCCAATTACACAACCTCAACCTCTACCAAAGAGGGAGTAACCAACAAATGAGGGTTTACAACTTGGTGGTCTATCTCAACCACAAACAACTTCCCTTTTTCCACAAAACAATGATCCTATAGAATAGGATAGGTGATAGCTCAAGTGTGGAAAAAACTAGAGTTTGGAAAACAAAAATTCAAAGAAAAATACTTGGGGAAACTCTTTGTAAATGATAGAATTGAAGAACAAAACAAATCTCCCAAATTTCTATTTTCTTTGATTTTCCCAAACCCGAAAACACAAAACCAATTTAGAAGTTTAAAGCCCAAAAACACTTTTGAAAACTTGTTTTAAACACTAGAGAAACACTGAAATTTTTCTTGTAAAAAGTCTTATCAAAATCCCCAAAGAGATGGGGTATTTATAGCCCAAACAGAAAACTAGCCGTTAGGCTGATCTGTCAGCCTGACAGGCTTGCGGTCGACCGCCAACGGTCATAAATATGACCGTTGGGCCATCCCGATCGACCGCCCAGATACAGAGAGCAGAGCTCTCTGGTCCGGTTGACCGCCCAGTCGACCGGCCCCTGTGTCTGCCAGACGTGCACAAGGCTGTGCACGTCGGTCGACCGCAACGATCGACCGGCCTTTGGTGCGGCCGACCGTGCGGCCGACCGACCTGGCCTGTCAGCCACAGTCTGGGTCAGAAACATAGGTTTAAAAATATTTCAATAAATCCTATAAATCTTGTAAAAATCCATAAAAATGGTTTATCAGTTTACATGGATATACAAACATGTGATAAATATTTCAAGACAAATATCAAACATTTTGAACCATTTTTGTGTCTTGCAAATTTTATCAAAAACCAAAACTATATTTTATCAAACTTGAATTTTTCAACACATGAATAGGAAAGTCAAAATAAGTTTGTATAAGCAGTTTAAGCATACATGTATAACTAAAATACATCTACTATACATATAAACCATTTAAACTTGTTTTGATCAATCTATTCATGAAAACAAATATCGGTTAAACTAAAAACCGAAAAACCATAAAACGTGTGTGTTGTGCACTTGAGCATATCAACTATTCTAAGCTTTACAAATGGATCTAAAATACACTAAACTAAACTAGGATACCTAAGTCTTCTTGACGATCTTCAATCTTCAAGCCGACTCGATCCCAAACGTGATCCACCGAGTGCAAAGGTATGATCTTGATGCTCGGGCACTGGAATCACCATGAAAAGCTTCTAAACTCCTTGTTGAAGCTAATCACCAACTAATATCTTGCTAAATGATCTGAAACTTAAAATCACAAGATTATTAGTAAACATAACTACATGAGTTAATCATCATCAAAACTAGAGTGGAAGGCCTCTGGGCCAACACATTCAAGGCTTGAAGCAATGCATAGTGTGCTTTTGCATTGGCATCAAACTCCTTGGTGGCAATATCGGACCAAGTGTCTTCATCACCAGCGGTACACTAAAGGGTTAGTCACCACCTTTGCAACCCAGCTTCCTAGGGATTGCAAAAATACGGTCATCTTGACCTTCCATATGGAAAAGTTAAGGCCATCAAACTTGGAAGGGGTCTTAATACCTTTGGCCATTTTACTTTAGTGAATGAGAATGAAGATGTTAATAAAATGATTAGCAACTAGGATCTCTCTAAGGTGATAAAGCCAAATTCTAGAGACCAAAGCTCTGATACCAATTGAAATTACACCTAGAGGGGTGAATATGTGTATAGCTAATCAAATACAAATTCTAATCAATTTAAGATGAATGATGCAATCAATCACTCAAAACAAGACTTGAAGTCGGATTCCCTGTGAAGGGCCCTAACTTCTCCTCGTGATTCCTCTAGATAAGAGTTGAGATGCTCAATTGTTATCTTGTTGAGATGAGTGTTATCGACAAAAATGAATGAATGATAAACAAGTAAATAGAGACAATAAGGCAATTGCAAACAAAAAATTTGTTCCGAGGTTCGAGCCACCGCTTTACATCCCTGCCTTCATCACCGTGGAGGATTTCACTATCCAATATTAGATCTTCCACAAAGGGACCTTACAATAAGGTATTACAACCACTCAGACTACACAACTCCCTAACTCAATCCTCTACACCAGAGGCAACACAAAGCCAATTGAGATAACAAGCTCTTAGTAATCAAAAGATCACAAATCCTCTCTTTACAACTCTCTTACAAAATCTTATAAAGTAAAATATAAATTTGAAGCTCAAGTACGCATGTAAGACTGAAAATCAGAAAAAAGAGATTTTAAGAGCAAAAAAAACTCAAGTAAAAGTTTAAAAATGAGAGCACAAAAGAAAACTTTGAAACTTTTACTTTTTGAAAGTAAAAACTAGATTTTTAATAGTATTTTTTGTTGTAAATATTCAATCCCAATAACCCTTTATATAGGTTTTAGAAATTACTTTTAAAATTATTTACCAGGTCTGAAAGGGAAGAAATTGACCTTAAAAATTTAACTCTCCATATATTAAAAAACATGTTAAAAAAACAGATTTCAAGTTCTGACTATTACTGCCAATCTGACAGTCTGCTGGTCGACCGCCTGGTCGACCGGCCATTTTAAAAAATTTGACTATTCGCTGGCGGTCGACCAGTCGGCCAACCGTGTCTAACAGAGGCCAACATAGTCACAGTCAGTCAACCCATCAGTCGACCGCATAAGGGGATCAGTCTACCAGTCGATCAATCGGGAATGTGTACAACATGCACACCCCTTCTGTCAGAGGTTCAGTCGACTGTGCGGCCAACTGTTCTGGCCTGTAATAGGCACAGTCGACCGCCCGGTCGACCGACCTATGCCAAAAGCATGTCAAGGTCATTTTTGAAATTAAAGAAAATTTTTAATAATTTTTGTATGATTTTGGAAGAGATAAGACATGTATAACAATGAGATACAAGTTCTAAATTGAGATAAATTTTTTTAAGGAAATGTGGAACAAGTATCAAAACCAAACATGTCAAAAACAAAATAAACTATACTTTTAAAAACGTGCATTTTTGTGTGTGTATGTGTGTATCTTTGAGCCTCAAATCTATATTCTACTCTTTAACAAACTAGATTCCTACAAGGTTTTAATAGACTGCAAGAACCTTCAAGCGGGCTTCTCTGATAGCGATGTTGAGTGCTTTGAGCTACAATCCCGTACTTAATTACCCTTGAGACATCATCACCTTCCTTTAGAGGAAGAAACCTTTTAGACCTTCATGAACCCTGAAACACACTCTTGAACTTGATTAGTACCAAATAACTTCATATGCTTTGTTATCATCAAAACACAAATTCAGGGATTGTAACCTTTGGGCCAACAAGTGGGAGGCCAAGAAGAATAACCAACACTTCCTCAAAGTTAAAATGAGACAGGGTGACAGTCTCAAGTCCGTACATCGGCTACTTCCAGAACCATCTCGCCAAGGTTCTTAACTGTGATGAAGATGTTTTTGCGCTCGCGTTCATTAGTGGATTGTAGATTTCTTACCATCTATACAAGTACCTATTGAAGTATGATGTCACTTAGATGTGTTAGGTCCTGTCCGAGCCCAGCCTTACATCCAGTAGGAGGAAGCAATAAAGTGCTCCGCCAATCAGTCTCTCAAATGCAGCAATGACAAAGAAAAGTCAAAGTCGCGGACAAAACTCCAACCAATGCTAGTAACCTAAACCGGGACAACCCGCCTATAAAAGGCATGCGTTCCTGATCCTCTCATCGAATCCACTTCAAGCCTTCGAAATGAAAGAGCACTTCTGATTGGTCGCTAATATTGCACATTCATTATCATATTCTCATACTTATTATAGAATAAACTCTGCTTTTTTCTAATTAATGTTTAATTTATTTGCAGGCCCATTCCTAAAGGAGAGGGAAGAGAAATGAGCCCAAAAGCCTATCAAATTCTGATTTAAATTAGAATTAATTTGAAGTCAGTAACTCAGGGCAGATCAGGTCAGTTCAGATCGGTTGAAAACCAGTTAGAAAAATCCCTACATATCAATCGGTTGAAGCCAAAGATCAAAGGCCATTTCATCAGAATCCCGGACTTAAACTGCAAATCTAGCTGAAGATAAAAGCAAGTAGCGAAGCCAGGCACTACCACCAACAGGGTGTGGGCACCTGGCCACACCCTGGCCGCGAAAACGTGGCCAAAGCCGCGTTTTCGCGGCTATGTTAGGAAGTTAGGGGGAGCGTTTGCTCCCCCTATCTACTCACGCCTCACCCCTCTGGGTTTTTGCCTATAAAAGGCAGGTTTTTCACTATAAAAAAGGACGACCAAGCAGAGAGTAGAACTTAGGCTAATTTGTAGTTTGTAACTTAAGTTTTTATTTTCTTTCATGTAATTTTTATTTTCTTTATGTAACTGAGAGGAGAGGATACTTTCATGGAGGAATGAGAGCAAGCTTGTACTGCAGGTGACACCGGTGTAAGTGATCTCTTCTTCCATTGTTATTTGAATTGAATCAAAGTTACTTTTTCTTCTTTACTCTTATTTTCGTTTACTCTTCTCTAATGTGTTGCAATCCAAATGAATCGATAGCCTCGAGACTGCTTCGCCATTGCAAGTGCCCTTGATGGCCTATGGTGATGAACAACCATTCTCTTGCTAGTATAGCTTGCCCTTTTATTCTTAGTATAGATCGGGAATGGGGAAGACCCTACACGCCATGCTTGATTGCCTTCAAAGATAAGGTAAGTCATAGCTACGAATCTAAGGAATATGAGCACAAAAGAGGTAAGTAACTTTTAGTTTCTTTCTTTTCTTTTAATTCTTTAGTTTAGAACACCACAATCTATCATTTCTTTTGTCATTCCTTTTCCATTTCTTTGTACATATCATTTCTAGTTTTTTCATCTTCTTAATCTACCATCTTCTTCCTAATTCAACTTTAACCTAATTTTTCTCTTTTTCTTTACAAGAACTAAAAGAAGAATTTTAACCATCCTTTGTATCTTAAAAGAAAACTTACTAAAAAAAGCTTCCATCGCTAGTCCCTCCTTGTGGATCACGACCCGCATAGCCACTTGCTATAGCGGTAGTATTGAGAACTTGTACATCTCTATTCTTAAGTTTTAAAATTCTGTATTCTTGTGTGCAGGTCTAACTCAATCAAATTTTGGCGCCGTTGCCGGGGAGGGACGGTAAGTTATTCTCTTTTTAGATTTATATTTTTGATTAACTTTCTTTTTTGTTCTTGGTGTACAGGTTTGACAACAAGAAATTTTTGCTGCAGTGGACATATAAGTGGCCTTGGACTCTGCTCAAGAAAGCAGAGCCAAGAAGCCCTCAGATTTGCTACATTCCTGTGGCAATCTGAGTGAACTACTAACCTGTATTTTTTGCAGGTTAGCTGTAGTGCAAAGTTTGATATCTGTAGCTATCTATTTCCTTATTTGTCTCACTGTATTTACTTTCTAACCTCAACAGTAAAATGATGTTTGTTAAATGCTAAAAATGGTTTAAACTTTGCATTTAGGCACGTGTCTAATTTGTTTACATTTTATATTACTGTTGAAGAGTGCTGGAGCAAAAGGTACGTTTGCATGGTATATAGTTTAGGAAACATTCTTGAGTGATTATTTGCTTGTTGAATGTTACTTTTCTTTATCCTACACACCTTGCACAATCAATCTTAAGGGCTTGTCCTATAAACAAGATAAGGTGGGGAAGTCATTACCCTTCCTTAGCCCACAAATAATCTCCTCACTCACTAACTCAAGCCTAACAAAAATTGAGTAGATATTGGCCCTAAGGACATCTCGGACTCAATTAGGAGATTATCTTAAGGGGGAAGGTGTTAGAATTTGACTCCTGCCGAATCAGTGTCTAAGAAAAGGGATTGAGGGGCGAAACCCCAAAGGCTGGTGGTTTGGCTTAATTAGGCCCGTCGCTTTTACGCGGATACCTCCCACCAATCTTGCCCTGACCTGGCTGATTAGTTTGTGGTCAAAGTCTGCATTATACCTCCCGTGGACAGTCTAACCAGTTAGGAGTCGTCTAGATCAAAGGTCTACCCTAACTTAGGTTAGATTTTTTCTTTTTATTTGTTTGCTTATTTGTTTTTTCCCCTTTGTTTGTGTTCTATTGTGTGATATGGCTTATAACAACAATTTTTTCAATTTTAATGGTAATTCATATTACACACCAACCTCTTTTTCGGATATTACCAACCCGGCATATCATAACTTTAACCAACATAGTGTGTCGGATTGGTCTTACCTGAATCAATATAAACCATGCTCCCCATCTTATAACCATAGTTTCCAGAATAATTTCAACTCTTCACAGAGTCAATGGGGATTCACCTCCCCCGAGTCCAATTTTCAACCAACTTGTCCTCCTTATCCACCTTATCCACAATATTTCCAAGATTCATACTCAATTCCATAAGTCCAAAATAGAAAACCATCAATTTTGAAAATGAGTATGCTTGAGTCCAAACAACAATCACAAAATCTGATGGACTCACAATTTCACCACCAATTTCAAAACAACACTTCATCTTTTCAAGACCAATCGCAACAAAATGATGAACCAATCAACTATAAAAAGATGCTTGAAGCCATGACTCAGGCTCAAAACGCTCGTAATCATGACATAGATATGATGGTCCAAACTCTACGTTGTCACTGTTTGGCTAGTTCTGATGTCGCTAACCATTCTGTTAGAGCCGAAGAGTCATGCTGTTTTGGAAAATAAGGTTCCATTTCAGCACAATCATTTGAACTTGCCCAAACTCTAAATTTTGAAAATGACATTGACAGTTTGGCAAGTTATCCCTTTTCTGAAATTAAACTTGAGAATGAATATGATCATGAACCTCAACTTAGTGATTCAATTCTACTTCCTGATTCAATTATGACTCCGGTGTCTTCACCTAATTTCAATCTTTTTCCTGAGTCAACATTGGATCTTGTGCTAATTCATAATGAAATTGAATCACCCATCTTTGATGATCATCATATTGAACTTGACCAATTTCATACTTTTAAAAATCCCATTGAATAATTGGCAAGTTCTCATTTTTATGAAATTGAACTCAATGAGAAATGTGACCTAGATTCTCAATTTTGTGATCCAGTTCAAATTCTCGAATCAATATTGAATCCTGTTTTGTTACCTGACTTAAGTAATATTTTAGAGTCAGTTTTGATTCCCACACCTGCCATTCTTGAACGTGAATCACCAATATTAAGTCACATTCCATTGTGGGAAAATGAATGTGGACTTGAGTTTCAACTTCTTGATTTGGACCCACTTCCTTAACCAATCTCGACTCTTGAACCTTTATTTGACTTAAGTCACTTACCTGAGTCGGTATTAGTTCCCGTACTTCCTAAGTCCAAGTCAATCATTTTATCTTTTCACACTCCATTTTGGGATAAGGCGGTTGACAAAATTGACTCCGAAATTAATTATGGAATTTGAAAATTAGATGGGGTTAAATTTTTTTAAAAATTGTTCATATATACATTATTTTAGTAGGTTATATAAGAGAGATTTCTGGTGGGTTCCTCCGAACCCCACGAAAAGTCGATTGGGCTGCATTTTGTGGACCAATCAGACTACCACCGGAACCACCACCTTAAGGTAGTATTTACCTTCCTTGTCTTCTTTTTCATGCATCTATGCATTAATTCATACATTGAGGATAATACATGAGATAGGTGTGGGGGAGGGTCTAACATAACTTAGGTTTTCCTTTTTATTATTAAAAAAATTTAACATTTTCTTTACTTTTAAAACTTTTTAAAAATAGAAACAATATTTTGACATATTTTTTGTAAGAAATTAAGTCAATTTTAAGGAATAGGAAAATCAAAATTAGGATTTCTTAAACTTGGTCAAAATAAGATTATTTGTTTGATTTTTAGGGTTAGGAAGATAATTTGTCAAAGTAATTTAGTCTTGATTTTTACCTTAATGAAATATGCACACTTCATACACTTACACACTTAGGGTTCAAAAATAAAGATTCTTATTCCTTGTAAAAAAAATAACTATGAAAGATGAACAAATCTAATTATTGATTAGCTAGGTACTTTGGCCTAAGTAAACCTTGGTATTTATGCGAAAGATGATTAGATAAGTTTGAGAAATATATATATATATATATATATATATATATATATATATATATATATATATATATATATATATATATAAATCCTCTGATTAAGCTGGGTATTTGTGCCTAATAAAGCATAAGTATTCACGCCTAAAAGTGGTTCATATAATAAAATCCTTAGTTTTGTGACCTTATTTGCTCGAGTCCTTAAGTCCTTGGGGTATTTTCTCACCCAGTGCCCTAAGACCGTTTGGTTTGGGAGTCATCGATTAAAGGCTCGTTACATGGGCAGATTAGAAAGCCTAATAGAACTAAGGAATAATACTACCATAAATAAAATAAATATATATATATAAATAAATAAGGCATAAAAGTTAGAGTTAAAGAACACTTAGTCAAAACTTCACCGGTCACGAAGGTGCTATGACTTAGGGTAAAGTAATAGACTAGATGAGAAGCATAATTTGACTCCTTACTTTAATTGATAACAAATTTTTGAATAGAGACTAAGTTTAGGAATTAAAATTTTAGTTTTTCTATAACTTATAGATTACTTAAAACTTACAATAATATTTCCAATATTTTTTCTTTCAAAATGTGTTTTCAAAATACTAACATTTTTCTCTTTCTTTACGGATTTTGTGGTGTAATCCACTGAAAACCCTCACGAGAAAAAACTTGTCCTCTAAGGGTAATCTAGAGATTTAACGGCTTGTTGCACATGCTCAGTGCAATCGAGTGACCTGCGAAAGTGGTCTAATAATTTTTTGTTTAGTTGTTTTGCTCGAGGACGAGCAAAAGATAGGTATGGGGGTGTGATTGGTCACTAATATTGCACATTCATTATCATATTCTCATACTTATTATAGAATAAACTCTACTTTTTCCTAATTAATGTTTAATTTATTTGCAGGCCCATTCCTAAAGGAGAGGAAAGAGAAATGAGCCCAATAGCCCATCAAATTCTGATTTAAATCAGAATTAATTTGAAGTCAGTAAATCAGGACAGATCAGGTCGGTTCAGATCGGTTGAAAACCAGTTAGAATAAATCCTTACATATCAATCGGTTGAAGCCAAAGATCAAAGGTCATTTCATCAGAATCCCGGACTTAAACTGCAAATCTAGCTGAAGATAAAAGCAAGTAGCGAAGCCAGGGACTACCACCAACAGGGTATGGCCACCTGGTCACACACGGGCCGCGGAAACGCGGCCAAATCCGCGTTTCGCGGCTTTGTTAGGGACTTAGGGGGAGCGTTTGCTCCCCCTATCTTCTCACGCCTCTCCCCTCTGGGTTTTTGCCTACAAAAGGTAGGTTTTTCACTGTAAAAAAGAACGACCAAGTAGAGAGTAGAACTTAGACTAATTTGTAGTTTGTAACTTAGGTTTTTATTTTCTTTCATGTAATTTTTATTTTCTTTATGTAACTAAGAGGAGAGGATACTTTCATGGAGGAATGAGAGCAAGCTTGTACTGCAGGTGATACCGGTGTAAGTGATCTCTTCTTGCATTATTATTTGAATTGAATCAAAGTTACTTTTTCTTCTTTAGTCTTATTTTCGTTTACTCTCATCTAATGTGTTGCAATCCAAGTGAATCTGATAGCCTCGAGACTGCTTCGCCATGGCAAGTGCCCTTGATTGCCTATGGTGATGAACAACCATTCTCTTGCTAGTATAACTTGCCCTTTTATTCTTAGTGTAGGTCAGGAATGGGGAAGATCCTACATGCCATGCTTGATTGCCTTTAAAGATAAGGTAAGTCGCAGCTATGAATCCAAGGAATATGAGCACAAAAGGGGTAAGTAACTTTTAGTTTCTTTCTTTTCTTTTAATTCTTTAGTTTAGAACACCATAATCTACCACTTCTTTTATCATTCCTTTTCCATTTCTTTGTACATATCATTTCTAGTTTTTCCATCTTCTTAATCTACCATCTTCTTTGTAATTCAACTTTAACCTAA
Source organism: Agave tequilana (assembly GCA_038442645.1). NCBI lineage: Eukaryota > Viridiplantae > Streptophyta > Magnoliopsida > Asparagales > Asparagaceae > Agave > Agave tequilana. The sequence continues at coordinate 237,310 of JAVJIF010006718.1, read as the reverse complement.
TTTTTATCTTTTTCTTTATAAGAACTAAAAGAAGAATTTTAACCATCCTTTGTATCTTAAAAGAAAACTTACTAAAAAAAGCTTCCATCGTTAGTCCCTCCTCGTGGATCACGACCCGCATAGCCACTTGCTATAGCGGTAGTATTGAGAACTTGCACATCTCTATTCTTAAGTTCTGAAATTCTGTATTCTTGTGTGCAGGTCTAACTCAATCAACTTCACTCTGCTGAGGCTCCCCATTAATGAAGTCTTCAATGCCATTAAGGACCAGCCATGAGTAAAGTGCCCAAAGGTGATCCAATGCAACCCTAAACTCCCCGAAGTGAATGAATAATATTCTTACCATAAAAGTAAGGGACACTAGACTGTTTACTGCAGAAACCTCCAGAAATCTCTGGAAGAACTTGTCCGCCATGGCTTCTTCAAAGAGTACGTCTTACTCTAGGGGCAGTCTCTGATGTAGGACAACCGAGCGCTCCGCTTTTTACCCAACCGCAAGACATGATCATCTAATGTAAGGCAATTGAGTGATCTGATCCCTCAAATGGAGATAGAATAGTACGTCCACAAATAACACCCCTTGTATTTTAGTGAAATTTTATATATTTTATTTTAATCATCAAATAAAATTTTTAACATCCTGTTCCTAGAATACGTACTTAGTTACGTAATCAGATTTTTGATCATATTTTCTAATTTACTTCCTTTATTTTTTTTATTTTATGAATTATTTATATAATCATTTTGCCTTGGATCTGGATTCCTGGACTTGGAGTCAGCCCTAGTCTGAACCGGGGGCCTGACCCTAGTGTATTGATTGATTTGGTCTTTTTGGTACTCAGATTTGATCAATTCTAGTTTCAAACATTATTTTCTGAAATTTTCCTGAATTAAATTGTAAATCTTCAAAATCAGTACGACCAGTACCGCTAATCGATTCTCAGATTTTTAATTTACAAATAGAGTTGAATTTTTAGAAATGATTTTCACATTATTTCTTAAAATCACATTTTCTATCTAAATGCATTTTTAGAGATTTTTCAAAATTTATCAAAGTCTGACTGGTTTTGGTGTCGACCAGTATCGCTGGTAGATTCTAAGATTTTTAATTTGAAAATTGAATTTTATTTCTAAAAATTGATTTCATATTATTCCTTAGGATGATGTTTTCTACCTCTAAGTACTTTTGGGGATTTTTCTAGAACAGTCGATATTTCTCGACATTATTATATTATTATTTCAGGAATATTTCATATCTTTCTTTTTTCCTTGTTTCTTTTCTCCCCCATCACTTCACCTGCCGACACACCACCCCCACTCCCATCCACTTCCTTTCTTATTTAATTCCCCATCACCCTCACTCACCTCACTCTCCCTTCTTTTTCCTTTTCTTTTTCTTTCTCTTTTCCCTTTCCTTTTCTTTCCATCATCCTCTTTCTTCTCTCCCTCTCTCTTTTCTTGTAAGTGAGGGCGCCACCACCAGGCCCAACTCTGGTGACCCCCATGGCCGGCGGCAAGCCACTCCTCCTCTCTACTCCCTCTATCTCCCAATTGGTTTTAGACCTGCACCCTTATGCGTTTTGTGGTAGTTATCGAGAGGGCGGTTAGGCCCCGAGCATACTTTATCCTCTGAGCACTCTCTCCCACTTCCTCGAAAGGGGAGTGCGCTTAGACTGTCAACTCAGCTACGTCTGGTAGGCATGCTTAGCGCTCAGTGCTTTACCACTAGATTCGTCTAGGCGAGATGCTGCCGGATTTTCTACTTGCACTTTAAGCCGAGTCGTCCCGGTAAGCTCGCCAGGCGCTCTAGTGTTAAACACTGTTTGCTATCCATACCTCCAGCTTGCTCAGTTCCGCTTGATTATACTCAACTATCATTATCTCACTTACTATGCACATGCTTGATATGTTAACACTTACATTTACATGCTATTACCTGACACCTCCCTGTATCACTTAACAACTGAAGTGTTATCACCTGACATTTTACTACTTGACACCTGCTCCTGTTATGCTATCACTTATCACTTGCCCCTATTATGATAAGACTTATCACCTGCCATCTATAATGTTAATGCTTGACATGATATTACGTGATACCTGTCATCTACATGCTATTACCTGATACCAGCCTGTATAACTTGTCATCTGATGTGTTACTACCTGACATCTGCTATGCTACTACTTACACCCGCCTCCTTTTGTGGGATCACTTAAAACCTGCTATCTGTCATGTAAACACTTGACTTGTGAAATCACATTTATAGGAATCCTGACCTGTTATCCTATATTATATATATACAGTGACCTGAATCTATAGTACTCATGTACTCCTGAACTCCTGATCATGTCTTGCACCTATTATTCTCGTAAATTGATAATTACATAAAAATCATAAAAAGATCAACTTATACCGGGTAAGGGGGAAACTGATGGACTTCAATTGTGATTTTGTTTACAATGGTATAAGGATATTGCACAACTAAAATCTTGTGGTTCTACCTGTGGGTCCTAGGTGTTTCGTGCAGGGTAGTCTTATAACCCGGCTATTGTATCTATTCATCATGAGTGCTTCGTGGCACGATCCTGGCTAAATGTCTGGTTAATTTGGTCGTTGTTTTGGATATGCACGAAACCCATTGTAAACATAACTCATGAGTCTCATCATTAATTTTCAATAACAACCTTACTTTACTCAGATATGGATATATGTGTGCTGGAACGCTAGTCCACATACCCAGGAATCTGAGTAGGAAAGCCATAATAATAAAAGACGCCAATTAATAATTCATTGTATGTTTTGCAATTCGGGTCGTATGAACTTAGCTTTCGATGATGTGAGATATACAATATATAGATCGAGGTTTCGTTGTCTGGATTATTCCTTCAGCGTACTTATCTCATGAGGCTGTAAACTAGGTTGTACTGTTGGTTTTGCCTTATTTGCTTTCATCGGGTTTTACTTCAGATTTCTGGTTTTATGATTATTATTAGTATTATTTTATTATATATGTTTACATCCTATCTTATCACTTGTGTTCTATTCCATCAGTCTCCTATTCTTATCATATTGTACCATGCATGTTCCTGCTTGATATCATTTACTATCTCTCTACTTGCTCCTGTATGCTTGTGCTCAGACACGATTTTCAACGCATGTTTATGATTCAGACTTATCAATACACGTGTGCTTATTTTTGCACACCACTTGGCATTCGTAACACCACTCATTGGGGAGTTCTGACTCCCTGGATCCTCATGTCTAGGTCTTGGAGCATGGAGCTTGTGGATTCTCCCGTTTGCTGATCAGAGTAGCGCAGCAGTAGCGTGGATCATCAACTGACCGTCCAGAGTCCTATCCTTCCTGGCCTACTACTCGTCTCTCAAGTTTTCCTTTTGTAGTTCGTGAGCGCCCTTTTGTACAGTTCATTATTGTATACCTCTCTGAATTCTCGCATTTGCGCCTATCGGTGATGTAATATTCTTTCATTATTGTGTCACATCTGGTGATAACTTTATAATTGTACTCTTATGTTGGAATTATAATGCATAACGTATTTTCAAACTCTGATTCTGACCTGTATTGATGCTTAGCATAAATACGTAGGGTATTTCTGAGCTGCGTATATATGTCGCAGTAACGTCTCTGTACCTGCAAGATCGGGGCATTACAGGGTTGTATCAAAGCCTAGCTCTCATATCCCCAGTATGTCCAGATGGCAAATTAATGGTAAATAAATTTGCAGCTGGAATACATGAGTCCTGATTAAACAGTCCAACTATAAGTACAGAGTTATCTATTCTTGATCATTCTTTCCTTGATTTCTGAGTCCTTTCCATCGTTTTGTTTTCCCATTTTTCGTCGTCTTTATACCAACTAAAGATATGGATAGACTAGAGATGTAGCGGCTGGTTCTGAATGAAGCTATTATATGATCTCTTCAGCCAATGCTATGAAGCTCAGGTATTCTCAGAATTGATCCACGATCGGTTTATCTTTCAGAAGTTGGTATTCGGATTTTTCTATAGTTATTCTCTATTCTTGGTTGTATCCTTCATAGTGATCAATGCCTGGTCTTCAGAATTCTTAACTATTAGTCTTTTTTATTTATGCTTAGTATTGTCAGTGTTTTCTTAATCTTTAGTATTCTGGCTCATTTTCGGAGTGATATTAAGTATGTAGTACAGCGGAAATTCTATTACAAAGAAGTGATATCGGGTCAGTATTATTTGGCATCATTCAAAGATTTATATGGCAGGAAGTGCAGAAGATGTCTAAATTGTGATTATTGGTTAGTTGACTTGAGACCCCTACTTGCAGTGATTCATATCTTAATTGGTATAATTCCCGTTCCTGTCCCTTTTGTGTTCATTTTACCCCTTATCGAAATTGCGATGACGCAATTTTTGTTAGGTGGATGGAATGTAACACACCGTTCTCAGAATACATACTTAGTTATGTATTTAGATTTTTTTCATCGTATTTTTTGATTTACTTCTTGTATTAATTTTGTTTTATGAATTATTTATATGATCGTTTTGCCTCAGATCTGGATTTGTGGATTCTGAGTCAGCTTTATTCTGAACCGGGGGCCCGACCCCTGTGTATTGCTTGATTTCATCTTTTGGTATTCAGATTTAATCGACTCCAGTTTCAAACATCATTTTCGAATATTTTAGATTTCCTATGATTTTCTGAAATTTTTCTTAATTAAATTGTAAATCTCAAAACTGGTGTCGACCAGTGCCGCTGGTTGATTCTCGAATTTTTAATTTATAAATAGAGTTGAATTTCTAGAAACAACTTTCACATTATTTCTTAAAATTATATTTTCTATCTAAATACATTTTTAGAGATTTTTCAGAATTTATGGAAGTTTGACCGGTTTTGAGTCGACCGGTATCGTCCATAGATTTAAGAATTTTTAATTTGAAAATTTGATTTTATTTCTAAAAATTGATTTTATATTATTCCTTAATATGATGATGTTTTTTTACCTCTGAGTATTTTTGGGGTTTTTTTTTGGAACACTCGATATTTCCTGACATTATTATATTATTAATTTAGGAATCTTTCATTTCTTTCTTTCTTTCTTTTTTCTTTTCTCCCCCATCACTTCACCTGCCGACACACCACCCCCACTCCCATCCACTTCCTTTCTCATTTAATTCCCCATCACCCTCACTCACTTCACTCTCCCTTTCTTTTTTCTTTTCTTTTTCTTTTCCCTTTTCCTTTCTTTCCCTCACCCTCTTTCTTTCTCCCTCTCTCTTCTCTTCTAAGTGAGGCCGCCACCACCAGCCCCAACTCCGACGACCCCCCTATGGCTGGCGGCGACCCCTTCAGTGAGCCACTAGTCTCTACTCCCTCCATCTCCTTCTATTTCCTTCAACACCAACAAACAACACCACTTCCATCTTCTTTTTCTCCATCTTCACCATCATCACTTCCTTCCCCAAATCCACCCAACTCTGGTGACCCCATGGTTGGCGTCCTAGCTCAGCGGCTACCACTCCCTCACCATCTTCTGTTTTCTCTACTTCTTCCCTCCTCTCCAATTATCAAACTCCATCATCTCCTTCTTCTTTCTTCAACCACTACCATCATCTCTTCACTTCCAAGTTCTCCAAATCCACCATCACCACCACTAAATACAACACCTCACATTCCTCCACCATCACCCCCATCACCTTCTTCTTCCTTCCACTTCCCAAAATTCCTCATCTTCTTCCTCAATCCACCACCAATATCACCATCACACAAAGACTCCAACACCTCAACTCCTCTCCCTCCTTGGGGTGGCCAGCGTCCACCCCTGGCCTGCTGATTAGTCTACAATTCTGCATTATTATATCGCATTTTCTCACCGATTTTTGAATAAAATGTTGGTCTAAACCATGTTTTGGTCTCTCTTGCAGGTAAATTAAGAGTTTAAGGGCAAAGGAGTAATAAGAGCTTAATTAAACCCCTTTTTGGGTAATTAAATCCGCATTACTTGGAGGCCAAGCAAGGGATTTTCTAGAAGATACGTCGAACCTAGACCCTTGCTCACGTCAGAAGAATATTCGGGCGAAATTACCAGAAAAAACATATACCAGGAAGCTCCTAGAGCCAAGACGGATCCCCGCACCAAAACCAGGGAGCTAACTCCCTGGTTTGGCCGCGGATCCGCGGCTCCAAAAATTTGATCGGGGCGGAACTAGCACTCTTAAAACGTGTAGTTTGTAAAATCAATGAAAAGCTCGTATGTGCTAATGTGCCCTCGATACTTCCGTTATAGCATTGGCTCAACGGGTCGAATCCACAGGGACGGGAGGCGATAGAAGCATTAACAGTCTCTATTCACGTCGTTTGTTAACAGTTCTTCTTTGTTAAAGAATGAAAAAGAAAGAGTAAAGAAAAGAAAAGGAAATCAAGCATATGGTAGGTAGAGAAGGCGATGAAAACGGCGAAGAAAACAAAAGAGAAGTGGTTTGGAAAACAAAATAGAATAGAAGTTGAAACAAAGTTGAACAAAGAAGGTGGTGAAAACAACGATGAAAATGATAAAAAGAATTGATTTTTAAAACAAGATAAAAGAAAGCTCATGGCTACTAACTACTAATTGATCCACTAACCATGCTAACCTCTTAGTGATAGTTGCCTCACATGGATCCTTGGCCATCACTAATCCTTGGCTTCAAGAGACGATACAAAGCATGGCAAATAAGATGGTTCTTCACATTCAAACTTGCATCAAGAGCAAGCTAATGCAAACATTAGATCATCAAACCATTAGAAGCAAGCATGAAATAAGAGAGAGTTAGCTTGGTTAGCAAGTTAGCAAGTTAGATGTTAGAACCCATCATCATGAGCCATCAATGGCTCTTACAAAAGCAAGGCCTTGTAGAGGTTACTAGATTCATGTGGATTATCAAGTAAGTGGTTAGATGGTTAGTGGTTAGTAGTTAGTCACCATGAGAAGAAAATCTAGCCAAGCATCATGTAGAAGATGGAGAAGATTACATTAGAGAAGAAAGGAGGCACCTTTACATAGATTGTCACCATCTATTACATCAATCCCTCTTTATCTCTCTCTGAATCTCTCAGCCCTACTACAAGATCTAAAAAGAAAGGAAAATACAAAAGAAATGAAATAAAGAACACCTACCTACACTACACTAAAACATAGAAAACCTAGCCTAAAATCCAAAACTTCTCCTAAAAATCAAAAACTGCTTGCGCTTTGGCCAACTATAGGGCTATTTATAGGCGAAGGATGATTCCAGAAGACGAGACGGGGCCACGCGTCAAAGATCGACGCGTGGCCCCACCATTGGGCCATGGATCCGCGGCCAAACCAGGGAGTTAGCTCCCTGGTTTTGGTGCGGGGATCCGTCTTGGCTCTAGGAGCTTCCTGGTATATCCTTTTTCTGGTAATTTCGCCCGAATATTCGTCTGACGTGAGCAAAGGTCTAGGTTCGACGTATCTTCTAGAAAATCCCTTGCTTGGTCTCCAAGTAATGCGGATTTAATTACCCAAAAAGGGGTTTAATTAAGCTCTTATTACTCCTTTGCCCTTAAACTCTTGATTTACCTGCAAGAGAGACCAAAACACGGTTTAGACCGACATTTTATTCATAAATCGGTGGGAAAATGCGATATAATAATGCAGAATTGTAGACTAATCACACCCCCACACTTATCTTTTGCTCGTTCCGAGCAAAACAAGAAAAGAAAAACTATACTATAAATATTATTACACCACTTTCGCAGGTGACGCGATTGCACTGAGCGTGTGTAACAAGTCGTTAAACCTCTAGGTTACCCTAGAGGAGGAGTTTTGTCTCCTGAGGGTTTTCAGCGGATTGCACCCACAAAATCCATAAAGAAAGATGACAAATGTTAGTATTTTGAAAAAAACATTTTGAAAGAGAGACAAGTTACGAAATATTTTTGCAAAAATATAAGCGATCTAAGATCATAAGTCCACCAAAAATTAGTCTTCCTTAAACTTAGTCTCTATGCAAAATCTTGTCTTCAATTAAGGTAAGAATTCAAAATTGGATTGAATATTTTATCTTTCATAAAATCTAGATAATATGCACATTGTGATAGTGAAAATTTCTGGGATTTCAACTCCAACCATCAAGCCATTTATTTATATTCATATATAATATATTTTTTATTTATTTATTTATTTCTTTTTTCTTTCCTTAGTTTTCTTTGGCTTTCTAGTTCACCCATGTAGTGAGCCTATAACCGATGACTCCCAGACCAGACGGTTTTAGGGCACCAGATGAAAAAACATCCCTCGGGTTTAAGGACTCGAGTAAACAAGGCCACAAAACTAAGGGGGATTATTTGTTTCTTTTGACCACCGTTAGACATGAATAATCATACTTCTTTAGGCATAGTTATCCAGCTTAATAAGTGATTTTTTTTTAGTTATATTTTTTTCTTTTTATGGCATTTTAGGTCTTTGTTTCCATCCCAAAAATGTGTAAGTGTGATGTGCATACTATTTAAGGCAAAAAATTCAAGATAAAATTATCTCCCTAATCTTTTATACTTAACCTATAATTTTAAACAAGATCTATTATTTCAACTAGGTTTAAGATGTCACAATTAAGGCTTCCTTAATTTCTCAGATCATTTTAATTTTCTTAAAAATAGATCAAAACTTTGTCTCTTGTTTCAAAAAGTTTTTAAAGAAAGAGAAAATTCCTATACAAAAGGGAAGATTTCTAAAAGTATCCTAAAAAAAGTGTAAAAGAAAGAAAATCTAAAAACTCTATGTTAGTAAACCCTCCCCCACACTTATCTCATGCATTGTCCTCAATGCATCGTGATGTATGTATGCATGAAACAAATAGAGAGGGAAGAAAAAATCACCTCAAGGTGGTGGTTCCGGTGGTGGTCTGATTGGTCCACGAAATGCTGCCCAATCCAACTTGCGTGGAGTCCGGAGGAACCCACCAGAGACCTCTAGAATACAACCTACTAGAATGATGTATATATGTATGATTTTTATTAAGAATTTTACCCTATCTAATTTCCAAATTTTTAAAATAATTTCAGAGTCAAATTTATCAAGACCCTTGTCCCAGAATGGAATGATTGATTTGGACTCAGGAAATACAGGAACTAATACCGACTCAGGAAAAAGACTTAAGTCAAGTAAAGGTTCGGGAGTCGAGATTGTTTCAGGAAGTGGGTCCAAATCAAGAAGATGAAGCTCAAGTCCACATTCATTTACCCATGATGGAATGTGACTATCTATGATTGGTGATTCAAGTTCAAGAATGACAGGTATGGGAATCAAAACTGACTCTAAAATGTTGCTCAAATTGGGTAACAAAATAGGAGTCAATATTGATTCAGGAATTTGAACTGGATCAAAAATTTTGAGGATCAAAGTCACATTCCTCATTGAGTTCAATTCCATAAAAATGAGAACTTGTCAATTTGTCAATGGGACTTTCAAAAGTATGAAATTGGTCAAGTTCAATATGATCATCATAAAAGATTGGTGATTCAATTTCACAATGGATTGGTACAGGATCCAACACTGACTCGGGAAAAGGCCTGAATTCAGGTAAAAACACCCCAGTCAATATTGAATCAGGAAGTGAAATTGAATTACCAAGTTGAAGTTCAGGATCATATTCATGCTCAAGTTCAATCTCAAGAAAAGGATAACTTGCCAAAATATCAATAGAATTTTCAACATTTGAAGTTTGGTCAAGTGCAGATGGGTGTGCTGAAATTGAATCTTGGTTTTCAAAACAACATGACTCTTTGGCTTTAACAGAATGTTTAGTGACATCAGAAATGGTCAAAGGATGAGAATGAAGACTTTTGACCATCATATCTATGTCATGATTATGAGCAATTTGAGCTTGAGTCATGATTTTAAGCATCTTTTCATAGTTAATTGGTTCATCCGTTTTGTTGCGACTGGGCCTGAAAAGATGAAGATTTGTTTTGGAAATTGTGGTGAAGTCGTGAGTCCATCAGATTTTGTGATTGTTGTTCGGATTCACGTAAGAATTCCTTACTCGTTCCCCAGGCAGATGGTTGTTCATTATGAGGAGGTAGAACTGAGTAAGCTCTTGAAAATATTGTGAAATTGGAGAGGCCAACATTTTCTAAAGTTGTTGCTCAGCCTCTTGTAGATTGTCTTCTATACTCTTTTCTAGGTTGGATTTTTCTTCAATGAGAGGTCCAGAAAAAGGAGTATATGAAGCGAAATCGGGGAATGAGATTTGTGAAAAAGGTGGATATGGGGGACAAGGAGGTTGAAATTTTAACTCGGGGGAGGTGAATCCCCATTGACTCTGTGAAGAGTTGAAATTATTTTGGAAATTATAGTCATAAGATTGTGGGTATGGGTTGTATTGATTCGGATAAGGCCAAACCGGTGTATTTGGTTGGTTCATATTGTGAAAAATCGGGTTGGAATTATCCGAAACAAATGGGGTCAGTGTGAAATATGGATTCATTTTAGGATTGAAAGAATTGTTATTGTTGAATTTCATTTCACAAACAATCACAAACAAAAAAGAAAAATCAAACAACAAACAAAAAGAAAGAAAATCAAAACCAAGCCTATAGTAAGGTTGACCTAGACCTAGACGACTCCTAACTGGTCGATTACCCGGGGGAGGTTGTTGCTTGAATTCGACCACAAGCTAATCGGCCAGGTAGGGGCAAAATACGGTGGGAGGTGTCCGTGCGTAAGCAACGGGCCTTAATTACGCCAAACCACGGTATTTTCGAGGCGTAACCTTTTAGTCCCCAACCTTAGACACCGATTTCACAAGAGTAAGAATCAAAACAAGTTTCACCCTCGGTCAATCTCTTAATGAGTCCGAGATGTCCCTAGGGGCCAACGTCTATCAGTTTTTATTAGGGCTTGGGTTGTGTGAGTGGGCAGGTGATTTTTGGGCTAAGGAAGGGTCATGAAATCCCACCTTATCTTGTATGGGTTTTGCCCTTAAGTTCAATTCGTGCAAGTGTGCAATATAGACAAGAATATAACACAAAGCGATAAATCACCCATGTGTTTGTCCTATGCTATATGCAATGCCATATGTACACCTCAGTCCAGATCACAATAACAGAACAAAATACAGTATATTAGAATTGAAGTGACACGTGCCTAAATGCAAATGTCTAAACCGTTTTAAAAGCGTCCAAAATATCGTATTTTAGTTCTTTAGTTTATTGCGGTGTGTAGGCAATCAAAGTAGGAAAGTAATAATACAGATCAACTAGCTATTACAATGAACACATCCCAGCACAACAAGATATACTATCATCACAACATGGTCGCGTTTTCGCGGCAAAAGTCGCGTTTGCGCGGCGGTTCTTTAGAAGCTGGGGCCCTGCTTTCAAGAGTAGGGAGATGCAAAGCTAGTTTATGTTCTGCAATGTTAAGATCCTGTAAAGAATGTCCTACACACCAAGACAGAGAAGAAAATGTTAACAAAAACGTGAAGTCAAAACCATTCTCGTTCCCCGGCAACGGCGCCAAAAATTTGCTCGGGGCGGAACTAGCACTCTTAAAACGTGTAGTTTGTAAAATTAATGAAAAGCTCATATGTGCTAATGTGCCCTTGATACTTCCGTTATAGCATTGGCTCAACGGGTCGAATCTACAGGGACGGGAGGCGATAGAAGCATTAACAGTCTCTATTCACGTCGTTTGTTAACAGTTCTTCTTTGTTAAAGAATGAAAAAGAAAGAGAAAAGAAAAGAAAAGGAAATCAAGCATATGGTAGGTAGAGAAGGCGATGAAAACGGCGAAGAAAACAAAAGAGAAGTGGTTTGGAAAACAAAATAGAATAGAAGATGAAACAAAGTTGAACAAAGAAGGTGGTGAAAACAACGATGAAAATGATAAAAAGAATTGATTTTTAAAACAAGATAAAAGAAAGCTCATGGCTACTAACTACTAATTGATCCACTAACCATGCTAACCTCTTAATGATAGTTGCCTTACATGGATCCTTGGCCATCACTAATCCTTGGTTTCAAGAGACGATACAAAGTATGACAAATAAGATGGTTCTTCACATTCAAACTTGCATCAAGAGCAAGCTAATACAAACATTAGATCATCAAACCATTAGAAGCAAGCATGAAATAAGAGAGAGTTAGCTTGGTTAGCAAGTTAGCAAGTTAGATGTTAGAACCCATCATCATGAGCCATCAATGGCTCTTGCAAGAGCAAGGCCTTGTAGAGGCTACTAGATTCATATGGATTATCAAGTAAGTGGTTAGATGGTTAGTGGTTAGTAGTTAGTCACCATGAGAAGAAAATCTAGCCAAGTATCATGTAGAAGATGGAGAAGATTACATTGGAGAAGAAAGGAGGCACCTTTACATAGATTGTCACCATCTATTACATCAATCCCTCTCTATCTCTCTCTGAATCTCTCAGCCCTACTACAAGATCTAAAAAGAAAGGAAAATACAAAAGAAATGAAATGAAGAACACCTACTAACACTACACTAAAACATAGAAAACCTAGCCTAAAATCCAAAACTTCTCCTAAAAATCAAAAATTGCTTGCGCTTTGGCCAACTAAAGTCCTATTTATAGGCGAAGGATGATTCCAGAAGACGAGACGGGGCCACGCGTCGAAAATCGACGCGTGGCCCTACCATTGGGCCGCGGATCCACGGCCAAACCAGGGAGTTAGCTCCCTGGTTTTGGTACGGGGATCCGTCTTGGCTCTAGGAGCTTCCTGGTATATCCTTTTTCTGATAATTTCGCCCGAATATTCGTCTGACGTGAGCAAAGGTCTAGGTTCGACGTATCTTCTAGAAAATCCCTTACTTGGCCTCCAAGTAATGCGGATTTAATTACCCAAAAAGGGGTTTAATTAAGCTCTTATTACTCCTTTGCCCTTAAACTCTTGATTTACCTGCAAGAGAGACCAAAACACGGTTTAGACCGACATTTTATTCATAAATCGGTGGAAAAATGCGATATAATAACGCAGAATTGTAGACTAATCACCTGCGCCGGCAACGACGGCAGGCGTCGCCTCTGGCGCCACCTGGGCCCACGGCCATGCCAGTCGTGGGCCCCTTGGCCGTGAGCAAGGGGGCAACAGCCCCCTCTTTTTCTTTTCCTTTAATTTCTCTCTCTCTTTCTCTCACCTGCCACTCTTACTAATTATTTCTCTCTTTCCTTTCTCTCCTGTCTCATATTCTCATTCTCTTTCTAAAAATATTATATATATGTATATATTAATATATATGGTAGCTCTTGTACACGTGTTCTTGGATTTCCGGAATTATCGATGTTTTCTGAAGATTTATAGGCGAGTGTTCTCGCCTTGATTTGGATTTCCCCGCTTCATCGGGTCGACTGTATTTTATATTGCATCTAGATTGTACACTGTATTCATGTAGTTGTATGTGGCCAAGTACTCTAGACTGTATATGTATAGTGCTGAGACAAATGCTTGTACTAGGATAGTTTACTTCTTGTACATATACCATGCCCGTTGATGTACTCTTTTTACTGCTTTATACCATGCGTGACCGACCCTTCGTGGTCGCTAGCCTCCGGGCTCTCTACTCGGCCTCCTGGCCCTATCAGTCTCCGAGCTCCTCCACGTCACGGTAGTTTAGATATTATCTTACTTATATATATATATACTCGTGTAGTGCTAACATCTCGTGCAGGTACTCTCGTACCGACTCTGAGTTTCTGCTCACTCCCAGGCTAGCTACCTAATTGATTTTAGGCTTGCACCCTTTGGGTTTCGTGGTAGTTACCGAGAGTGCGCTTTGGCCCCGAACATACTTTAGCCTCCGGGCTCTCTCGCTCACTTCCTCGAAAGAGGAGTGCGTTTAGACTATCAGGTCTCTAAGCTATGCATGGTAAGCATACTTAGCTCTCATCGCTTTACCACTAGATTCGTTTAGGCGAGATGCTGCCTGATTTTCTACTCGCACTTTAAGCTGAGTCGTCCCGGTAACCTCGCCAAGCGCTCTAGTATTAAATACTGTTTACTGTCCGTACCTCTAACTTGCTCAGCTCCGCTTGATTATACTCAACTATCGCTGTATCACTTGCTATACATGCTTGATATATTAACACTTGATATCTGCATACTATTACCTAACACCTGCCTGTATCACTTAATAACTGATGTGTTATCACCAGATATGCTACTACTTGAATCCTGCTCCTATTATGTTATCACTTATCACCTGCCCTTGTTATGACAAGACTTATCACCTGCATCTATTATGTTAAAACTTGATATTCTATTACGTGATACCTGTCATCTACATGCTATTGTCTGACACCATCCGTATCACTTGTCATCTAATGTGTTACCACCTGACACCTGGTATGCTACTACTTATCACCTGCCTTCTGTTATAGTATCACTTAACACCTGCTATCTGTCATGTAAACACTTGACTTGTGATTATTATATTTATAGGAATCTTGACCTGTTATCCTGTATTATATATATATATATATACAGTGATCTGAATCTATAGTACTCATGTACTCCTGAACTCTGACATGTCTTGCACCTGCTATTCCCATAAATTGATAATTACATAATAAATCATAAAAATGTCAACTTATACCGGGTAAGGGAGAAACTTATGGACTTCAATTGTGATTTTGTTTACAATGGTATAGGGATGTTGTGCAACTAAAATCTTGAGGTTCTCCCGGTTGGCCCCAGGTGTTCCGAGTGGGGTAGTCCTTACACCCAGGCTATTGTAATCTATTCATCATGAGTGCTTCATGACATGGACCTAGCTAAATGTCAGGTTAATTGGGTCGTTGTTCCGAATATGCACGGAACCCATTGTAAAACATAACTCATGGTTCATCATTAGTTTCCAATAACAACTTTGTATTACTCAGATGTGGATATATGTGTGCTGGGACGCTAGTCCACATACCTAGACATCCGAGTAGGACAAGCTATAATAATATAAGATGCCAATTAATAATTCGTTGTATGTTTTGCAATTTAGGTTGTATGAACTTAGCTAACAATGACGTGAGATATATAATATATAGATGAGGGTTTCCTTATCTGGATTATTCCTTCGACGTACTTATCTCATGAAGCCGTAAACTGAGTTTGTATCGCTGATTTTGCCGTATTTGCTTTCATCGAGTTTTACTTCAAATTTCTAGTTTTATGATTATTATTGGTATTATTATATTATATATGTTTACATCCTGTCTTATCACTTGTGTTCTATTTCATCAGTCTCCTGTTCTTATCATATTGTACCATGCATGTTGCTTGATATCATTTACTATCTCTCTACTTGCTCCTATATGCTTGTGCTCACACACGATTTTCAATGCATGTTTATGATTCGGACTTATCGATACACATGAGCTTATTTCTGCACGCCACGCAATACCACTCGTTGGGGAGTTCTGACTCCTGTGGATCCTCATGTCCAGTTCTCAAAGGTTGAAACTTGTAAATTCTCCCAGTTGCTGATCAGAGTAGCATAGCGGTAGCGTGGATCATCAGCTGACCGTCCAGAGCCCTATCCTTCCTGGCCTCCTGCTCATCTCTCGAGTTTTCCTTCTGTAACACATGAGCACCCTTTTGTATTGTTCATTATTGTATACCTCTTTGTATTCTCGCATTTGCGCCTATCGGTGATGTAATATTCTTATAATATTGTGTCAAATCTGGTGATAACTTTATAGTTGTACTCATATGTTGGAATGTATAATGCACTACGTATTTTCGAACTCTGATTCTTACCTGTACTGATGCTTAACGTATATACGTGAGGGTATTTCTGACCTGTGTATATACGTCGCAGTAACGTCTCCGTACCCGCAGGATCAGGGTGTTACAAAATTACTTATTGCTTTTAACTATTTCAGCTCACTCTGCTGCTGGGATTACTCACACTCAGAGTCCAGCTAAGTTCGCTGCTCCCTTGATAGGATTAACCGCACTCAGAGATGACTACAAACCAAACTCTAATGTTGTGATTCCCTCACTCAGAGTCTAATGTTTGCATGCTCTGCTGATGGGATCTCCTTTACTCGGACACCAACACAAAAACCCGCCTACGGGGTCCATCTCAACTAGCCTATGGGTAGTCGAAACTTTTCGCTGTGAGATTATTCCCTGCTAAGAGTCCCAGCTTTGTTGTTGGGATTACCCCCTCTCGGAGCTCCTAATGTTTGCATATTTCGCTGATGAGATTACTTCTATTTAAAGACATAACACAAACATCAGCTTATAGGCTCCCCTCTTCTGGCCCACGGGCAAATGAATCATTGGTCATTTCCCTCTTCCAGTGCCACTCTGCTGCTGGGGTTGTCCCCCACTCGGAGTCTAAGGTTCACTGCTCCACTGATGGGATTATCCCCACTCAGAGATGACTGTGGACCCACTCTGCTGATGGGATTATTCCCTACTCAGAGTCCTGTTAAGTATATTACTTCGCTAATGAGATTTCCCCTACACGGAGTGACTGCGGACCCTCTCTGCTGATAGGATTCTCTCCCACTCAGAGTCTTACCAGGTTCGCCTCTCTGCTGATGGGATTACCCCCCACTAGGAGACGACTGTGGAACCACTCTATTGATGGAATTCGCTTCCACTCAGAGTCCTGCCAAGTTTGCCACTCCGCTGATGGGATTATTCTCACTCAGAGATGACTAGTGGACCTACTCTACTGATCAGATTGTCTCCCACTCAGAGTCCTGTCAGGTTCGCCGCTCCGCTGATGGGATTACCCCCACTCGAGATGACTGGCAGATCCACTCTGCTGATGGGATTGTCTCCCATTCAGAGTCCTGCTGATCGGGGAAAAATCGTGCACGGAAAGTGTATGTTTTGAAATCAATAGTTAAAAGTGCGTGCTTTGGCTTCCTCCATACTTCCGTTATAGCATAGAGACTAAGCGGGTCAAATTCACAGGGACGAGTAGTGATAGAATTTTTACCAGAATGTTCACGTATGTGTTAAAGTTCTTTCAACGTTTTAAAGAATTAAAAGAAAAGAAAACAAAAAATGAGAAGAGAAGAGTACGGTAAAACACGAAGAAGTGGGAAATATAGAAGAATGGTTTTTGTGATTTTTGTTTGTATATCTAAAATAAAGTAAAAAGGAAAGAAAACCCATGGCTACTAACTACTAATAGCTCCACTAACTATGCTAACCTCTTAGTGATAGTTACCTCACATGTATCCTTGGCCATCACTAGTCCTTGGTTCAAAAGCGTTTCAAAGAATGACCCAGACGATAACTTTCACATTCAAACTCAATAAAACAAGTGCAAGCTACACTTAAACTATCAAAACTAAACAAGAGCAAGCATAGAATAAAATAATGTTAGTATTGGCCCAAGGTTACAATCACCTGGTTTTTGAGTTTTGATGATTACAAAACATAAATAGTTATTTGTACTAATCATTTTCTAGTGTTTAAGTGTGTTTCAGGGTTCTAAGGATTCAAGTTGTGTTCTTCCCTAAAGGAAGGTACTTTTGACTAAAGATGACTCAATTCGGGTTCAAGGATTCAAGCTATACAACATTCCATGGAGAAGCCCTTATTTGAAGGCCTTGTAGTCACCTAGAACCTTTGTAAGAATTAGTTTGTTAAAGAATGAGGTTATGATAAGTTGGCTCAAGAAAACACACACACACTTTCATTTTTCAAAATACGGTTTTTGTTTTGGTTAATTGATTTAGGTGCATGTCTTGTTTAATATAAATGACTCAAAATATTTTATATTTTTACATCTTGTTTATATCATGTATACCAATCCTTATAGCATGCTACTTAATCATATAGCCCTACAAAATTATTTTTGAAAATTTTTCAAAGTTCAAAATTTTTCCTATAAAATATGTTTCAGGCCCAACGGTCGACCGGACGGTCGACCGGATCCATTTCAGGCCTGATCGGTCGACCGCACTGGTCGACCGGGCCTTGTGGTCTTGGCATGCACGTTTGTGCACGTCTGCCGGTCGACCGGACCGGTCGACCGACTGAAAGACCCTTGCTCTCGGTTTCTGTCGGTCGACCGGGCCAGTCGACCGACAGAACAAAGACTTATTTTTATTTGAGCGCTGGTCGATCGGACCGGTCGACCGTGTCCAACGGCTAGTTGCCAGTTTGACTGCCGGTCGACCGGGCTGGTCGACCGACAGCCGCCAGCAGCCCTAACGGCTATTTTTCTGAGTTTTGATCATTGGATTTGATTGTGATATTTTAGTCAGCTATCTCTGAAATTTTGGGGGCTATTTCCTGACCTATTAAACTAGTTATAATGCTGATTAGATCTCCTCTAATCCCTATAAATAGATGGCATTGGTCACTTGTAAAAATCAAGAAAAATACCCATTGTTTTCAAGTTTGAAAAGAAAGAAAAGTTTTCAAAGCTCTCAATTTTCTAAGTGCATTCTTGGTTACTATTTTTCAGTGGATTTCAAGCTCTTTTACTTTCTTTGCAACTGAATTTTTCTCACTACACTTCTTGAGTCAAAAATCTTTCCCATTCTATAAGGAAGTTGTAAGAGAGAAGTTTGTGGTCTTGTTGATCACCTTGTTACTTGTTCTATCTTGTGTTGAGATCCTTCTTGTGTAGAGGATTGGATTGGTGGGAGTTCGGTACTCCGATTTTGTGTAGACCTCTTGTAGTTCCTTTGAGGATATAGTGGAAACCCTTCACGGTAGTGAAGGCGGGGACATAGAGCAGTGGCTCGAACCTCGAAACAAATCCCTTGCGTTTGCGATTGATTTCCTTATTGCTTTTATTGCTTTACATTTCTATCTTGTGATATCTCTTGTGTGCACTTCATTATTGCATCCATTTCATTACTTGCATTTTTCGGTCTTTACTCATCTCAACAAGAAAGCAATTACGCGCCTCAACTCATAATCTAGAGGAATCAAAGAGGAGAAATTCTAGAGCCCTTCACGGGGAATTCGGCTTCAAGTTCTTGTTTTGAGTGACCGTTTGCATCATATACACATACTTGTTTAAAAAGATCATTAGATTAGCATTAACACCTATTCACCCCCCCTCTAGGTATTTTTCAATTGGTATCAGAGCTTTGGTCTATAGGCTCTTGGCTTAATAACCTTTGAGAGATCCTTTATTGCTAATCACTATATTCATTTTTCATCCTCATACACTTAGTAAAAATGGCCGAAGGAATTAAGACTCCACCCAAGTTTGATGGCCTTAACTTTTCCATATGGAAGGTTAAGATGACCGTGTTTTTGCAATCCTTAGGAAGCCGGGTTGCAAAGGCGGTGACTAAACCTTTTAGTGCACCCCTTGGTGATGAGGACACTTGGTCCGATATTGCCTCAAAGGAGTTTGTTGCTAATGCTAGGGCACACTATGCCTTGCTTCAAGCTCTTAATGACGATGAAATTTCAAGAGTCATTCATTGTAAATCCGCACATAAGATTTGGACTCACTTACTTGTCACTCATGAGGGAACTTCACAAGTAAAGAGGGTAAAGATCGACCTTCTTCGTTCCCAATATGAAAACTTTTCTATGCAAGAAAATGAAACCATAGATGATATGGTTACTAAATTTACAAAGATTACTAATAGACTTTCTTCTTTAGGTGACGGCATTGACAACGACCAAAAAGTAAGGAAGATCATCCGTGCACTCCCTCCATCTTGGGAAGTCAAAGCCACAACTTTGAAGGAGCTCAATGACAAGGAAGAAATGGAGCTTATCGGTCTCATTGGGAATCTCAAAACCCATGAGATGGAAAGAAAAGCAAGGGAAGAAATGGCTCCTCCCAAGAAGAAAGCTATTGCCTTCAAGAGTTCTTCCACCTACTCCGACGAGGATGATGAAGAAGAAGATGATGAAGATCTTTCTCTTCTTGTAAAGAACGTTCAGAGAATGTACAACAAGGCAAAGTTCCAAATAGAAGGAGATGGCAAGGTAAAGAAGAGAAGAAGATCGTTTGCTTCAATTGCCGGAAGCCGGGTCATATTGTTGCGGAATGTCCGGAAAACAAAAGCAAACCCTCCACCTCCAAGAAGCCATACAAAAAGAAAGCTTTAAAGGCTACTTGGGATTCGGAGAGTGAATCCGAAGAGGAAGTCGACACCGCCAACATGTGCTTCATGGCAAATGAAAGCACAAGTAAGGTAACTCCCGATACTTCCATTGATTGTGATCTATCTATGGATGAACTAGGAGATGCTTTTGAAGAACTATCCCATAACTATGATTTTCTCAAAAAGAAATACTTGAAAATGAAAAAGGAAAATGAATCTCTCAATCACAAAGTTTTCACTCTTACAAAAGAAAAAGATGAATTGTTTTCTACTCTTGTTTCCACACAAAAGAATTTTGATAACTATAAAATTTCTTGCAAAGGTACATTTTCACAAATTGATGAAAATGAAATTTTCATGCTAAAAGAGAAAATTGATTCATTAGGAGTAGTTTTGAAGAAATGTGAATTTGATAAAAATAGATTAGAGGCTATGTTTCCTAAGAAACAAGTCCCAAAGAAACATTCACATGCTATTCATACTCATGTTCATAAATCACAACCTTTACATCATGCCAAGCACTCTAAACATGCTCACACTCCACACACACATCATGCATTCATGTATGGTAAAATCTTTTCATGCACATATTGTGGCCGTAAAGGTCATTTGGTTAAATTTTCCTATGATAGGATTAATGCATCGCATAATCAAGTTTGGGTTCGGAATACTAACATTCAAGGACCCAAGAAAGTTTGGGTACCAAAGTCAACAAATTTGTTAAATGATGTAGGTACATTCCAAGGCCCAACGACGTAAAGGGTTGTGGTATCTTGATAGTGGTTGATCAAGGCACATGACTTGGGATATCAACAACTTTGCAACCCTATCAAGATACCATGAAGGTGGCACCGTCACCTTCGGAGATGACGCCAAAGGAAAGATCATTGATATTGGTAATGTTAAACTTGGTACATCTCCTTTAATAGAAAATGTTGTTTTAGTTGATGGCCTCAAGCATAATCTCTTGAGTGTTAGTCAACTTTGTGACAAAGGTTTGATGTTGTTTTTGATAACCTAGCATGTAGAGTTATTGACAGACAATCCAATGCATGTATATTTTTCGGATTTCGTGAAAACAATGTATACATGATTGACATGTCTAATATGCTATGCAATGCTACTTATTTGAAAGCCCTCGATGATGACTCTTGGTTGTGGCATAGGAGATTAGGCCACATTTCTTTTGACCATCTATCTGAAAACCACCTAGAGGGGGGTCAATAGGTGATTATGCTAATCTAGAAACTAGATGCGCTAAATGTGGAAGCTAAAATAAATTTTGCAACTGATTGGTCACTAATGTTGCATATTTAATATCATATTTTCATACCTATTTTAGAATAAAACTTTGCATTGTCTTAATTAATTGCTTAATTTATTTGCAGGCCCATTCTTTAAGGAGATGAAGAGAAATGAGCCCAAAGCCCACCAAAATTCTGAATTAAATCAGAATTAATTCACACTCACTAAATCAGGAAAAAATCAAGAGGTTGAAAACTGGTTGAGAAGAATCCTCTCAGAATCGATCGGTTAAAGCAAAGATCAAGGGATGAGATGAAGCAAGTTTGATTCAGATTCTGACTGGATACATTTTAGTATTCGAATCATAACTTTTGATACAGAATCTTAATTCTGATGATTCAAGATGATCCAGAAAGCATACTTACAGAGCTACAACTCTTATGTTGATCATTATCTCTAATTCTGTTATTTGATAAGTGATATTCAGCAATCAATATGCAAACAAACTGCAGATCAGAACTGAATATCCACCTCAAATCAAATTTGAAGATAAGGGGAGTTCAAAAATTGCTAGATTTACTTATCTTCACACTCCTCTACCCTCTCCATTTCTCCTATAAATACCTTCACTCAAAGGCAAAAGGGACGACCACGCAGAGATAGGAATTTAGCCTAGTTTTCATTTCTTAGTTTAGGTTTTTAGTCTTTCTTTTCATGTAATTTTAGTTTTCATTTATGTAATTCAGAGGAGATCGACTTTCATCAAAGAACAAGACTGAAGCTAGAGCTGGAGTGACACCGGTGTAAGACTTATTTCTTTTCTTTGATTGTAATGAAATCAAATCGATGTTCTTTTTGTGCATGTACTTCTTTTTAGTCTTCTTCTTCTTCTTTTCTATTTTACCTTTCTTTTTGGTACAACTGTCTTCCAAGTGAGTCTAAAAGCATCGAAAGAGCCTTGCCTTTGCGAGTGCCACCAATAGCTCATGACGATGGAATTGTGAGTCTCTCTGTATCATTTCATGCTTGCGTATCTTGATGATGTAATGTGAAAGAGACCAACATTCGACTCTTATGGGCTATGCGCTGCTTGCCTCCAATTCAAGGTAACATCGAAGCTAAAAACTCAAGGTAAGCTTTTGGTGAAAAGAAGGTAAGTAACTCTTTTATTTCTTTCTTTCATTTTTGTAAATTAAATCACCATCTCTTCAAAATCACTCTTTTTTTCTCCACTTCATTTGTACATATTCACTTCATTATGTTCTGATTTTTTCCACCTTCTTCATCTTTCACTTTCTCTCTAATTTTAACATAATCCTTTTTC
Source organism: Agave tequilana (assembly GCA_038442645.1). Taxonomy (NCBI): domain Eukaryota; kingdom Viridiplantae; phylum Streptophyta; class Magnoliopsida; order Asparagales; family Asparagaceae; genus Agave; species Agave tequilana. The sequence goes on along the minus strand of JAVJIF010006718.1, from coordinate 214,684 downwards.
CTTTTCTTAACTTAAAAACAGAGAAGAATCTTCGCTTTTCTTCTTAACGATTTCAATAAAGAACTGTAACGCTTCCATCGCAAACCCTCCTTGTGGATCACGACCCGCATAGCCACTTGCTATAGCGGAAGAATTGAGCACTTGCACATTTTTTATTCTTAAATCTAATATTCTGTAATTTGTGTGCAGGTTTAGCCTCAATCAGCAACACACTTAATACAACCAACAAGTGTAGCCGAATTCTCCGTGAAGGGCTCTGGACTAACTCCTCTTAATTCCTCTAGATATGGGTTGAGGTGCTATGTGAAGCTCTTGTGGTTAAGTATAAGTGAGGTACACACAAACAATCAAGCATATAAGATGAATAGGCAATATGAATATATGCAAGGCACAACAAAAGCAATGTATGATATGAATGATAAATGATGCTTTGCACAAAGTAAAGAGAGAGAGTTAGAGAGACAATGGATCAAATGCAAACACAAAGATATGTTTTGAGGTTCGAGCCCCTAGCTCTACGTCCCCGCCTTCACCGAGAAGGATTTCTAATCCACTATCTTGTCCATCGAGAACTCCACCGAGAGAACCTTCACGAGAAGGATTTTTACAACCGGGAGTACCAAACTCCTCTCTCAAACACCGCCTCACAACTGAGGGGTAGGCCCGTAGCCAAACAACCACAATCACCTCTACCGAAGAGAGACACAAACCACTAAGCTCCACCTCACACAAGAGGGAGCAAACAACAATCTCCACCTCTACCAAAGAGGGAGCAAACCAATCACCCGATCAACCTCTACCAAAGAGGGATACAACAAGAGCAAGGGTGTTTACAACTTGGAGGCTACAACAACCTCAAACAATCTCTCTTTCTCTTTTTCCACAAAACAAGATCCTAATAGAATAGGATAGATGATAAGCTCAAGTGTGGAAAACAAGTGTTTTGATCAAAGAAATACTCTTGGGAAAACACCAAAAATGATATAGAAATTTTAGCTCAAAAACAATTCCCAAAACCTAATTTCTTTGAAATGAACAAAACACTTAAAAACAAACAAGATGAATCTTTTTGCTCTTTAAACTCTTTTGAAAACTTCTTTTTAAAACCAGAGAGTAGGGGAAAATTAGCTCAGAAAATCTTAGTTAAAACCCCCAAGAAATGGGGTATTTATAGCCCAAATAGAAAACTAGCCGTTAGGCTGATCTGTCAGCCTGACAGACTTGCGGTCGACCGGCTCGGCCGACTGCCAACGGTCATAATTATGACCGTTGGGCCTTCCTGGTCGACCGCCCGGCCGACCGCCAGATACAGAGAGCAGAGCTCTCTGGTCCGGTTGGCCGTCCGGCCCTGTGTTTACCAGACGTGCACAAGGCTGTGCAAGTCGGTCGACCGCTTGCGGTCGACCGGCCCTTGGTGCGGTCGACCTTACGGTCGGCCGACCTGGCCGTCAGCCACAATTCTGGGTCAGAAACACATGTTAAAAATATTTCTAAAAATTCTTTTAAGTCTTGTAAAAATCCCCAAAAATAGTTTTAACATTTTGCATTGATATATAAACATGTGATAAAAATTTCAACTCAAATATCAAGCAATTTGAACTATTTTTGTGTCTTATCATTTTTTATCAAAAACTAAAACTTGTATTTTATCAAACTTGGATTTTTCAATAAGAAATCTGATTTTTCCTAAAACTCATAGAAATACAAAACATGATATTTAAACACATTGAAGCATGTTGCATATGGACATAAGTCCAATATACATGAAACATATATATCATAGTTTTTGTCTTTAAATCCAAAATGAAACGTGTGTGTATTGTGCACTTGAGCATATCAACTATACTAAGCTTTACACATGGATCTAAAACACACTAAACTAAACTAGGATACCTAAGTCTTCTTGATGATCTTCAATCTTCAAGCCGACTCGATCCCAAACGTGATCCACCGAGTGCAAAGGTATGATCTTGATGCTCGGGCACTGGAATCACCATGAAAAGCTTCTAAAATCCTTGTTGAAGCTAATCACCAACTAATATCTTGGTTAAAGATCTGAAACTTAAAATCACAAGATTATTAGTAAACATAACTACATGAGTTAATCATCATCAAACTAGAGTGGAAGGCCTCTGAGCCAACAATCTCCCCCTTTTTGATGATGACAAAACTCATGGAGTTATATATGCATGGATTAAAGTTAAGCTTCAAAGAAGCTCCCCCTTAACTCATGCATAAAACAAATAACAATAAATATGCAATGAATGACAATGCATAAACAATAAAAGGCTCTAGATACCCAATGAAATGTTCAAAAACAAAACGTGCTCTAGATACCAATTAAAATTAAACTAAATTAAACTTAATATATGCAAAACATAAATATGCATATATAAAACTCAAAATAAACTCAAAATCTTTCTCCCCCTTTTTGTCAATCATCAACAAAGGGGTAAAAACCAAAACAAAACAAAAACTTCTCCCCTTTTTAATACAAAGAAACAATCATCAATAAAGGGTAAAAGCTAAAGCAAAACAATAAATTTTTCTCCCCCTTTTTGTCTAAAACAAGGAATCAATAAAGGGGTGTCAATCAATTAGGATATCAATTGAAAATATGTCAAAGTAGCATCTTGATACCAATTGAAAGTAAACATAGATCAATAAATAAATGGTATATGCTATATACTTTCATGAAGAGGAAGATGTGAAGCTTCCCAACATAGATACATTACATGAAAGAGGGATGACAAGCCCTAATTCACATAACATACACTATGCAATGCATAAGAGGAGATGTGAAGCTCCCCCTACACACGTGTACCACATAAAGAAGAGATGTCAAGCTCATCAATACAAGATACACTCAACATGAATCTATATGTAGAAGAGATGTTAAGCTCTCCTTGCATATAGGCAATATAAATCAAAAGAAAATTTTGAATTTTTCTTTAAACAAAATTTAGAGATACCAATTGAAATCATTAACATCTTGATATCAAAAGAGAGTAATTTTCTTTTTAAACAAATGATATCAATTTGAAAATTTATTTTCTATCATAAAGTAAGGGAGTGGAAATACAAATACCAATTGAAATATGAAAATCGAATTTTCTCCCCCTTTATGAAATACCAACAAAACACATGCAGAAGCTTGTTTAAGAAACCAATTGAAAATTGAATTAATTGAAACAAAGTTGAAGCTCAAGGTGTTGGGTTATGCTAAGCTTGAGTAAACAAAAACTAAAATTTGTGATATTTTTGAACACAAATAAAACATATATATATGTATGAAAGATTAGATACCAATCAAAATTGATACTATTTGAAGTGAAATCATACATACATACAAACATATATGAGTATACAAGAAAGATCAAAATTGATACCAATTGAAAGAATCCAATGATACCAATTGAAACAACAATAATATCAAAGTATAACTCGTATAACCTATCCTCCCAATCATGTTCAAGTTTAAAATGATTTTCAATATAAAGCATACATGAGCATGATCGCCCATCCATTCGCCCGTGGATGGTAGGGTTTTCAAAAAATAGGTTTGAAAATAAAGTGTGTTTGTGTTTGAAAAACTCTACCAAATAAAGAATATCGCAACTAGTTATAAGAAAACTAGTACGAAATCCTTCAAGCAAGGAATAAAATAAAAATATTTTTCATGAAAACATGAAATTCACAAAATAGTCAACACTCATAATCAATTAAGCATAAATATGACTCATAAAAACAAACACATGAGTAAACAATAAATGTGAGTGTACAAATATAATGTGAAGATCATAATCATGAAAGATGGACAATAAGTGATTGTGCTACATATTTACATATTTTACCACTTTCATACTATGCATTTTGTAAATAAAATATGATTTTTAACCCCTTTTCTCTCTATTTTTGCAGGCCCACAACTTAAAGAGACAAAGCCCATTAATCACTTTAATTAGTAATAATTAAAGGGATTAAATCAAAAGAGCCAAAGATTTGAAATCCAAATCCAGAGAGATCCACGCGCCAATTAAAGAATCTAGAAGGCCACGTGGCTAACAACCTCGTAACCAATCTCCAACAGAAAGTTGTTGCGCAACAGAATCTGTTTGGCCGCGCCTTGCCGCCCGCGCGCGGCAATATCTGGGCCGTTGAGCCCCGAATTTTGTGCCAACGGCCAGGGTTCTAGAGGCTTCTCATGGATTGCTATAAATAGGTGGCCAGGATTTGTGTGAGAGAACAGAGAAGAGAGAGAAGAAAATAGGGGAAAATTCTTGTATTTTTGTTTTCTCCTAGGTTTTTAGACTTCATCTTCTTCCTCCTAGAGATCTTGACAAAAGTGAGAGAGAGAGTGCTGTTTGAGAGCTTGTACCAAGAAAGTGACATTCTTGTAGCCAAGGATTAATCAAAAGGACTCCATTCTTCACTTTGCAAAGCTCTAGTATGTTATACTTTACCTTGCTTTAAATTCTTGCTTTGATTCTAGTTCAATTCTATTGCTTGAGTTTTGTTGCTTTACTACATGAATAGTTGTGTTGTTTCTAGTGTAATGGCTAGCTAGATCTTTATTGCATGGCTAGCTAAGAACTTGCCTAGCTAACTTCTATCTCCTTGGATGATGCTTATCTTTATACTTGCATTGTGAACACTTCTATAACTTACCAAGAAGTAGAGTTGATTTCCCTTGACAATTGCTTGTTCACACCACCTATGACTCATGTGTGCCTCATTTAGAGCCTTGTCTAGAACAAGAGCCTTTGATGGAACATGAAGATGGTTCACCTACATATGCTACTTGTAAGAACAACTTCCCTACTTCAAGCTACTAGTTGTTGTTATGTCTTGAATGTTTGAATGAACGTTGTATCTTCTCTTTAGCATCTTTGAGTGTCACTTCTAGATTTCATCAATTGAACATCTATCTAAGAGAGCCAATGACTCATTGTGAGGCTTCAAGCTAGAACAAGAGAACACTCATCTTCAAGAAGGTAAAGAACCTGAACAAACAAGCAAGTTACATCATCAATTGCCAATGAGTCAATACGAGGCAACAAAGCATCACCATTGAGTATAGCAAGTTAGCAATAAGGTAAAGTTAGCTAGCCATGTACCGTATCATCTAAAGTTTTTCCAACACTCTCTTTACTAGTTTCTTTGTCTTTACAACACGCTTCCACTTCACTCAAGTTCTTTTTGGTTTCTTTTTACATAATGCACACATCCACCATTTCTTTTCTTCTTGCACTTGTGTAATTACATAGAAGTTTCTTCGTCTTTTTGCTTCACTTTGAAAACCGTAACGCTTCCATCGCTAGCTCTCCCGGAAGATCGACCCGGTATAGCCATACTATATCGGAGATTGGAAAGAGTTTATTGATCTTTAAATACAATTGAGGAGTAAACAAACGTCAAGGTTAACTCTAAACCTCTTCTCCTTAACTGAATAATTGTGCAAGAACTCTACATTACTCTTTCTCAATCAAATTTTTGGCGCCGTTGCGGGGAGAGCAACAATTTTTGGTTGAAAAGTGAAGAACTAATACGAAGTCTCTTCTCTGTTGCAGGTTACAGGTTGAAGAAACAGAAAGTTTTGCATAGCAGTGACATATAAGCGGACCTGGGCCTCTGCTCTCGAAAGCAGAGACCAGGATCCCTCTGACTTGCCGCGTTCTGCCGCGCGGGCGCGGCAAGAAAGAGTTGACTACTAACCAGATTTCTGCAGGGCTTGCTTCTCTGAAAAATACAGCTGCTGCTATATTTTAAATCTTGTTTGCTTCACCTGATATCTGCTAATCAACAGTAAAAAATTGGTTGTAATTGTTAAAAAATTGTTTAGACATTTGCATCTCTAGGCACGTGTCTTTCAATTCTTTACTTTTACTGTTGAAGAGTGCGGGGGACAAGGTACGTAAGCATAGCATATAGACTAGGACTCTCATTGTTTGATTTACTTATGCTTTGAGTGAACCTTGTTTGTTGATATCGTACACTTGCACTAATTGACTCTAAGGGCAAATCCCATAACAAAGATAAGGTGGGGATTTTATCACCCCTTCCTTAGCCCACAAACCATCTTCCCCACGTACTCACAATCCTAAGCTTCTAAATAAAAATTGCTAGACGTTGGCCCTAGGGACATCCGGACTCACTTAGGAGATTATCCTAAGGGGAAAAGTGTTGGAAAGTGACTTTCGTAAATTGGTGTCTAGGAAAGGGGTTGAGGGCCGAAAGCCCGAAGGTTGTTGGTTACTTAATTAAGGAACGTTTCTGACGGAAAACCTCCCAACAACTTTACCCTTCCCTGGCCGATTTGCTTATAGTCAAAGTCTACACCAAACCTCCTGTGGACGATCTATCGTTAGGAGTCGTCTAGGTCCAGGAAACCTAGAAAGCTTGGATTGATTTTTTCTTTTTTCTTGGTTGTTATTTTTCATTTTTTTCGCCTGTGTGAAAGGTGCACGTTGATTGTGTAATTGTATGCAAGAGTGGTATAGAGATCCGAATTCTGCGAGGCTTGTGAGAACTTCTACACTGCCACATACACCACCACTCGACACAATCATGACTACCAACGTGTCGCTGCAAGACAAGTTCTATCCTATCCGCACATCACTTCCATCTTGCATTCTCCTCCCGAACACAAATGGAAATAATTTTGAGTTGAAGCCCCAGTTCATAAACACACTTCCACAATTCCATGGCCTTGAATCTGAGGATGCCTACTTCTTCATCCGAGAGTTTGAAGAAGTATGCCTTATGATGAGGATTTCCCATCTTACCGATGATGCTGTCAGACTTAGGTTCATACCTTTCGCATTGAAGGATATTGCTAAGAAGTGGCTTTATAATCTCCCAGTTAGCTCCATTTCTTCATGGGATGATTTTGTTAAGGTCTTTCTTAAAAAGTTTTATCCTATCCATAAGACAGCCTTGATGAGGAAAAATATAATGCAATTCAAACAAGAAGCCAATGAACCGTTTTGGAAGTATTTTGAGCGCTTCAAAGACCTAGTAGCCCTGTGTCCCCATCACGGTATAGAAAAATGGCGCCAGTGCCAGATTATCTATGATGGGCTTGATTATCAGACTAAGACTCTCCTAGAAACCATGTGTCAAGGAGAATTCTTAAAAAAGGATGAAGATCAGGGTTGGGATCTTTTGAGGCTTTAGCTGAAAAGACAGTCCAGTGGAGTCATGTACTGAAAAACCTACACCCACAACTTCCAGAACTGGTTTACACTCTATAAGATCCTCGATAGCTGCAGAAGCTAAAATCACACAGTTGATGAAGAGGATTGAATTGCTAGAATCCAGGGAAAATTCTGTTGTTAATCAAGTCAACCCATCATCAGTAGTTAGCCCATCACCTATGGCTAGCCCTGCACCTATAATCCACCCGGGTTGTACTTACTGCCATGATTTGAATCATGTGTTGGAAGAGTGTCCAGTGTATTACTCTCAAAATTTTCAGGAGAGTACGAATGCCGCGTACACCAGACCTACTTACAATCCTTACTCAAAAACCTATAATCCGGGATGGCGAAACCATCCGAATTTCTCTTGGAGTCAGTCTGGTCCTGAGCAGCCGAGACAATCATTTCCACAACAATACCCTGCTCAGTCTCATCCACCGACTTACCACCAGAACCCACCAAATGTTCATTCATACCAGAGTCCACCCAGATTCCAATCCTATCAAAATCCTGTGCCATACCAAGCAAATTTTCAACCCCAATATCAGCATCATCCACCACCCAATCCTTCAGACAAAAGACTTTCTGAATTAGAGAAGATGATAGAGACCTTGTCTAAAACCCAAGCCACAATGATGAACAATCAGCAGCAGGACATGAACAAATTGCAAATCCAGATAGGGCAGTTGGCTAACTCTCTGACTGAAAGGCAAAAAGGAATGTTGCCTAGCCAACCTGTTCCTAATCCCAAAGCCCATTTTCCTCTGCATGAAGTTGAAGACTTGGGACCCAGCCAATGCCAAGCAATTCAAATCCTTAGGTCTGGGAAGCATGTAGACAATAAGGTCTCAAATCAGTCTCCCAAATCTGTGCCAATGCCACCACCTTCTGTTCCAATCCAACCCATGCAAAATAGTCCTTCTTCAAGCACACAACCATCCACTTCCCAGTCAAAAGGAAAAGAGAAAGTTGATGAGCAAACTTATAAGCCTGTTGTCCCATTCCCAAATAGGCTTACAAATCATAAAATGAATGCTCACATGGAGAAGATAAGAGAGATATTCAATCAAGTACAAATCAATGTCCCTCTCTTAGATGCCATTCAACAAGTTCCATCTTACGCCAAGTTTCTAAAAGAAATGTGTACAAAGAAGAGAAAAGCAAATGTCCCTAAGAAAGTCTTTTTGGCTTCCAACATAAGTGAACTGCTCAATGGTCCAATCCCGGTGAAATACAAAGATCCAGGGAGCCCTACCATTTCTTGCATCATAGGGCAGACTACTATAAATAGGGCTTTGCTAGACTTGGGCGCGAGCATCAATCTTCTTCCTTTTCCGTCTATCAGCAGTTAGGGTTAGGCAACCTTCGTCCTACCCAGATGACAATTCAATTGGCTGACTGCTCTGTAAAGATTCCCAAGGGGGAAATTACAGATGTTTTTGAAAAGTCACCTAGAGGGGGGGTGAATAGGTGACAATGCTAATCAAGGGCAAATAAAAAAAATTTAAAGCTACAACAATCACAAGATGAATGCTAGCAAGTAAGTATGACAATGAATATGATGAGTAAATAATAAGAGCAAGCCAAATAGAGTAAGAATTGCAAGAATGTAAACCAATCGCAAACACAAAGATATGTTATCGAGGTTCGAGCACCCAGCTCTACTCCCCGCCTTCCCCAGAAGGATTCTAGCTACTTCCACTATCACAAAGATCTCAATTACAATGGAGTACCCAACTCCACAATCTCAGTACAAGAAATTTCCTTGGTAGTCAAAAGACCACAAACTCTCTCTTTCAAATATCTCTTCCCTTACAAAGGTCCTTAGAGAATATTGAGTAGGAATGAAGCTCTTTTGTGTGTAAGGAAAAGAAATTGAAATCAGAGAAAACTTTTGAAAACCCTTCAGAAATTTGAGAGAATTTAGCTCAAAAACCAAGAACTTTGAAAGCCTTAAACTTTTGAATTTTTGCAAAGATTGTTGTTGTAACCAATCTCTCCCCAAACACCCCTATTTATAAGAGAGGGCTAGGGTTTAGGGATAAAACATATTTATTGATGTTTAGGAGGTAATTAGATCAAAATATATCCTTAAACGGATTTTTAAATACAAAAGACAAAATAAACAGCACTTAAAAATCTGCCCGTTACTGTTCAAACGGTCGGATCGGTCGACCGGGCCGGTCGACCGGTAGTATAAAAATTTGACCGTTACAGGCTATCGGTCGACCGACCGGTTGACTGATACAAACTGTGACAAAAAATAAATAGTCCGGTCGACCGCCCCGGTCGACCGACAGACGTGCACACGGATACGTGCATTTGCCAGGACTTCGGTCGACTGGTCCGGTCGACCGGACCAGACTGACATAGGCTCGGTCGACCGACCCGGTCGACCGGATCAGGTCAAAAAGCCAAATTTAAAAAGAAATAAAAGAGGATTTTGATTTTATCAAAAATACTTTTGAACAGGGATTATTATAAAACACAAACATATATCTGTAGGCAAAATCTTGTATGCAAAATATTTTTGTATAATTTATAAGAAATTATTTGGAATGAGCATGTGCGCAAAAACGTGTGTGATAGAGCTTCAAACCTATCCACTATTCTTTAACAAACTATAAACTGAAAAACAAGTTACATGAAGACTTCTTGTGCTATCTTCAAGTCTTTGAGCCATCCAATGCCTTGCTAGTGCCTTCTCTTCTATGATCCTTCCTTGATGTGCAATTTGTCTTCCTTGCTTTGTGGAACTTAGAAGTTCTTGCAATAGCTAAGCGAATGGTCTCTAAACATGGTACAAACCTGAAACTTATCTTAACAAACTTGTTAGTACCAAATAGCTCATATTTGGTTTGTCATCATCAAAACACAAAACAATTGGAGAGTGTAACCTCTTGGGCCAACAATCTCTCCCTTTTTGATGATGACAAAACAAATAGGCTATTAACAAAAATATAGGGTAGGAGAAAACTCCCCCTCAAATTATGCTATACTTAAAACACAAGAGTATGCTCTAGATGCCAATAATTGAAATGATGCACCAATTATTGAAACCAATTAAAACACAAAAATTTCTCTTGATACCAAAAATACCAAAAACAAACAAAAACACAAGAACACATAAAAACAAAAAAACTCATAAAAAACAAAACATATAAATTCATATGGAACCAAGACCAAATGAACTTATTTTTGTCCATGTAAACTTATTCTCCCCCTTTTGTCATACATCAAAAAGGGCTATGAAAAACATGTTTATTCAATAATACAAACATTAAGTTCTCCACAAATAAACGAAAATCTAGCAAAATCAAGAGGTTTAGTGAAAATATTGGCTAGTTGTAAATCCGTGGAAACATAATCAATATCTATATCACCTTTCTCAAAATGATCTCTAAGAAAGTGATATCTAATCTCAATGTGCTTGGTCTTACTATGTTGATTTGCATTTTTGGTCATGTGTATAGTACTAGTATTATCACAAAATATTTTTATATGATCAAAGTACAAATCAAAATCAAGGAGAGTATGTTTCATCCAAAGGACTTGTGCACAACAAGCCCCCGCGGCAACATACTCCGCCTCGGCGGTTGAGAGAGCTACGGAATTTTGTTTCCTAGAGGACCATGAAACAAGACAATTACCAAGAAATTGACATGTCCCACTAGTACTCTTTCTATCTACTCTACAACCCGCATAGTCGGCATCCGAATAACTAGTCATAGAAAAATCTATAGTTTTCGGATACCAAAGACCCATTCCAATTGTGCCCTTAATATAACGAATAATGCGTTTTACCGCAATAAGATGAGACTCTTTAGGACACGATTGAAATCTAGCACAAAGACACACACTAAACATGATATCCGGCCTACTTGCCGTCAAATATAAAAGACTTCCTATCATGCTTCTATATAATTTAATATCAACATTTTTACCTTGTTCGTCCTTATCAAGCTTGGTAGTAGTTGCCATTGGAGTGTTGCAAGCCTTTGATCCTTCAAGCCCAAACTTCTTTACTAGCTCCTTTGCGTACTTGGCTTGGTTAATGAAGGTTCCGTCTTGCAATTGCTTGATTTGGAGTCCAAGGAAGAAATTGAGCTCACCCATGGAAGACATTTCAAATTCTAGTTGCATTACCTTCTCAAATCCTTGCATAAAAGCTCATTAGTAGATCCAAAGATTATATCATCAACATAAATTTGCACAATTAAAATATCATTCTCAACATGCTTAGTAAAGAGAGTTGTGTCTACTTTGCCTTTAATAAAATCATTTGAAATGAGAAAACTAGAAAGCCTTTCATACCAAGCTCTTGGAGCTTGTTTCAATCCATACAAAGCTTTATCAAGTTTAAAAACAAAATCGGGATGAACATGATCAATAAAACCGGGAGGTTGAGAAACATAAACTTCTTCATTAATAAAACCATTTAAAAATGCACTTTTTACATCCATTTGAAAAAGTTTAAAATTTTTAAAACATGCAAAAGCTAGTGTCATCCGTATGGCTTCAAGCCATGCTATGGGTGCAAAGGTCTCCTCAAAGTCAATTCCCTCAACTTGAGTGTAACCTTGGGCCACTAACCTAGCTTTATTCCTAATGACATTTCCGGACTCATCCATCTTGTTTCTAAAGATCCACTTAGTACCAATTATTGGTCTATCGTGGGGCTTAGGAACAAGGTGCCAAACTTGGTTGCGCTCAAATTGATTGAGTTCCTCTTGCATGGCAAGCAACCAATATGGGTCCGTCTCGGCTTCGAGAATGCCTTTGGGTTCAAAATGAGAAATAAAAGCAAAGTTACCACATATGTCATGGAGTTTGGAGCGCGTTGTGACTCCTTTAGATGCATCACCCAAGATGAGCTCCTTAGGATGATTTGTAGCGTATCTCCAAGCTTTAGGAAGCGGTTGAGTGCTTTCCTCCTTATCCTCTTGAACTTCACCAATAGGATCTAGCTTTTCTTCTTGAGCGGGTGAGTCCTTCAAGGATAGTCTCTCCATGTCTTCACCTAGTGGTTCAATCTCTACAACATTCTCAACAACCACATTAGATTCTTCAAATTTAACATGCATGGATTCTTCAATGGTTAGTGTAGATCTATTGAAAACTCTATATGCTTTGCTAGTAGAGGAATATCCAACAAAGATAGCCTCATAAGCCTTAGCATCAAATTTACCCAAATTATCCTTAGTATTTAAAACAAAACACTTGCATCCAAAAACTTTAAATATACAACATTTGGTTTTCTAGAATGATACATTTCAAATGATGTTTTTGAAGAATTTTTGCACAAATAAATACGATTCGATATATAGCATGCGGTGTTTACGGCCTCGGCCCATAAATATTGAGGGAGGTCATATTCACTTATCATTGTCCTAGCCATCTCTTGAAGTGTTCTATTTTTCCTTTCTACAACTCCATTTTGTTGTGGAGTTCTAGGACAAGACGTTTCATGCTTAATTCCCTTTTCATCACAATAAGTCATGAAGAGTTGGTTAATAAACTCACCACCTCTATCACTTCTTATTCTTAAAATCGGAAAACCCTTTTCTTTTTCAACTCTTTTTTCGAAAAATCTTAAATGAGAAAAAGTTTGATCTTTATTTTGCAAAAAGAAAACCCAAGTAAAACGGGAGAAATCATCAACCAAAACAAATGCAAATCTACTTCCATTTAAACTTTTAGTTTTAGTTAGTCCAAAAAGATCCATATGAATTAATTCTAAAGGCCTAGTTGACATGATATCCTTGATTGGTTTAAAGGAAGACTTGGTTTGTTTCCCAAGTTGGCACGCACTACAAATGCGGTCTTTCTCAAAATCCAAGCAAGGTATACCCTTCACCAATTCCTTTAAATTAATCCTAAAGATATGGTCAAAAGATGCATGTCCTAATCTTCTATGCCAAAGCCAAGAATTTTCATCAAAAGCATTTAAGCATTTAGTAGAACAATCTAAATTAAGCATGTCAATAATATAAACATTATTATCACGAAAACCGGTAAGAATACAAACATCGGATTTAACATCAAGAATCTTGCATGAGGAATCATCAAAAACAACTTTAAGTCCACGATCACAAAGTTGGCTAATGCTAAGCAAATTATGTTTTAAACCATCTACTAAAACAACATTCTCTATAATAGGAGATGAACCAATTTGAATATTACCGATACCGATGATGGTGCCTTTGGAATCATCCCCGAAGGTGACGGAGCCACCTTCCATGTACCTTGATAGGGTTGTGAAGTTGTTGATATCCCACGTCATGTGTCTCGAACAACCACTATCAAGGTACCACCGCTCCCTACGTCTTGGAGCCTTGGTGTGTACCTACATCAAACATTTTAGGACTTGATTTTGGTACCCACATTTTCTTGGGTCCATGAGGGTTAGAGCCATTAACCCAAACAAGATTATTTGAACTATGCAATTTATCATAACAAAATTTAGCTAAATGTCCATTTTTGCCACAATATGTGCATCTATACACTCTACCATATCTAAAAGCATAGTGAGTGTGTGATTTGTGAGCATGGGCATTGTGAGCATGAAAAGATTTAGCATGAGAAGTATTATTTGAAGTGTGAGCATGTGGAATTTTAGCATGAGAATCTTTAACATGAGAAGTGTGCTTTTGGAAAACTTTTCTTCAAGTTTCTTAGTATTAAAGGCACAATCTTTTAAAACTTTTTCAAACTCATTCATTTTGGATTTAAAAGAAGAAATTTCTTTATCATCAACAATAGGGGTTTTACCCTTACAAGAAATCTTATAAGCATCAAATTCATTTTGAATAGAAACAAGATTTGAAGAAAGATCATCTTTTTCTTTCGAAACAATGGCAAGTTGATTCTTAAGAAAAGCAACTTCTTTTTGTAATTTTAAGCATTCAAGTTTCTTATTATCATAAGTTTCAGAAAGTTCTACAAATGCATGTACTAGAACTTCCTTACTTAGTTCATCATCTTCATCATCATGGGATTGAGGGGTTACCTTAGGTGTGTTTGCCATGAAACACATATTAGCTTGATCCACCTCCTCTTCGGACTCGCTTTCCGAATCCCATGTTGCTTTGTAGGCTTTCTTTTCCTCCGGCTTCTTTGGCTTGAAGGAGGAAGTCATTTTCTTCTTGAACTCCGGACAATCCGCCATGATATGTCCAGGTTTGAGGCAATTATAGCAAATGATCTTCTGCTCCTCTTTGCCTTCGAATCTTCTCCGGAAGTTGAACTTGTTCTTTCGGTACAACCTCTTGACATTCCGCACAAGTAGGGTTAGCTCCTCATCTTCTTCTTCGTCTTCATCATCATCATCATTGGTGGATGAAGTCTTAAAGGCAATGGATTTCTTCTTTGAAGTAGTTGCCTCATCTCTTGCTTTCTTCTCCATCTCATGGGTCTTTAGGTTCCCAATGAGACTAATGATGTCCATCTCGTCCTTGTCGTTCAACTCCTTTAAGGTGGTGGCCTTGATCTCCCAAGATGGTGGAAGAGCCCGTATCACTTTGCGCACCTTTTGATCATTGGAGATGACGTCACCTAATGAAGAAAGACCATTTGTAATTTTAGTGAAACGAGTAATCATACAATCAATAGATTCTTCATCAAGCATTTTGAATGATTCATATTGAGACATCAAGAGATCTATCTTAGCTCTCTTGACTTGTGAAGTCCCTTCATGTGTGACCAATAAGTGTTGCCAAATCTCATAGGCGGATTGGCAATGAATTACCCGTGTAAGGTCATCCTCATTCAAGGCGGTTAAAAGGGAGTTTTGGGCTTTTGAGTTAGCCTCATATTCTCTAAAGTTGAAGTCGGTCCAAGTGCTCTCATCTTCATTGGGTGCTACATAGGGTTTGGTCAAAGACTTAGCCACTAAACTACCTAGTGATTGCAAAAAGATAGTCATCCTAACCTTCCAAATAGGGAAGTTGAGTCCATCAAATTTAGGTGGGGTTTTAATGTTGTCGGCCATGTTTACTAGTGTATGAATGTATGAATGGAAATGTTGATTAGCAATATTTTAAGGATCTCTCTATGGATGTTAAGCCAAACCTAGAGTCCAAGCTCTGATACCAATTGAAAAGTCACCTAGAGGGGGGTGAATAGGTGACAATGCTAATTAAGGGCAAATAAAAAAATTTAAAGCTACAACAATCACAAGATGAATGCTAGCAAGTAAGTATGACAATAATATGATGAGTAAATAATAAGAGCAAGCCAAATAGAGTAAGAATTGCAAGAATGTAAACCAATCGCAAACACAAAGATATGTTATCGAGGTTCGAGCACCCAGCTCTACTCCCCGCCTTCCCCAGAAGGATTCTAGCTACTTCCACTATCACAAAGATCTCAATTACAATGGAGTACCCAACTCCACAATCTCAGTACAAGAAATTTCCTTGGTAGTCAAAAGACCACAAACTCTCTCTTTCAAATATCTCTTCCCTTACAAAGGTCCTTAGAGAATATTGAGTAGGAATGAAGCTCTTTTGTGTGTAAGGAAAAGAAATTGAAATCAGAGAAAACTTTTGAAAACCCTTCAGAAATTTGAGAGAATTTAGCTCAAAACCCAAGAACTTTGAAAGCCTTAAACTTTTGAATTTTTGCAAAGATTGTTGTTGTAACCAATCTCTCCCCAACACACCCTATTTATAGGAGAGGGCTAGGGTTTAGGGATAAAACATATTTACTGATGTTTAGGAGGTAATTAGATCAAAATATATCCTTAAACGGATTTTAAATACAAAAGACAAAAATAAACAGCACTTAAAAATCTGCCCGTTACTGTTCAAACGGTCGGATCGGTCGACCGGGCCGGTCGACCGGTAGTAAAAAATTTGACCGTTACAGGCTATCGGTCGACCGACCCGGTCGACTGATACAAACTGTGACAAAAAATAAATAGTCCGGTCGACCGCCTCGGTCGACCGACAGACGTGCACACGGATACGTGCATCTGCCAGGACTTCGGTCGACTGGTCCGGTCGACCGGACCAGACTGACATAGGCTCGGTCGACCCCCGGTCGACCGGATCAGGTCAAAAAGCCAAATTAAAAGAAATAAAAGAGGATTTTGATTTTATCAAAAATACTTTTGAACAGGATTAGTATAAAACACAAACATATATCTGTAGGCAAAATCTTGTATGCAAAAATTTTTGTATAATTTATAAGAAATTATTTTGGAATGAGCATGTGCGCAAAAACGTGTGTGATAGAGCTTCAAACCTATCCACTATTCTTTAACAAACTATAAACTGAAAAACAAGTTACATGAAGACTTCTTGTGCTATGATTGTAGTCAAAAGTGCATTTTTATCATCATATTTACCATCACATTTCCATATTTATTCATTTAATTCTGCACATTTATTAATAATTTGTATTTATTGTGTGCAGGCCTCGAATTATTATTTTAGCAATAAATAAAGCCTAAAGAGCCCAAAAGCCCAGATCCAAGCCCATGTTTGAAGCCCAGGTGAAAAGCGCAAATACAAAGAATCAAAATGCAAATACAAGGGCTAAAAGTTGCAAATATCAGAGATTAGGGAAGGATAGACTTCTATCCAACCAAAACACCTGCAGGATGAGAATAAAGGCCAAGATAAGAAGAAAATTCGTGAGAAGAAGATTTGAAGAAATCTGGATTAAGAGTAACTTGATTACCAAGTTACCTCGAAAATCCAGATTTAAAAGGCCAGGATTACAATTCTAGAAGCAGGCGCCCACATGGATGGACCAGGAGAGGCCACGCGCCAAAGCGCGTGGCCAGAAGCCACAAAAGTGCCGCGAACCGCCGCAAATCCGCGGCACTTTGATAAGATCCTGATCCCAAATTTCGTGGGCAGATTCGTCCGGGACTCTGTAGCCTTCTGCATCTATAAATATCTCCTGCAGTGCAACGTAAAGAGCGGCCAGCGTCCAGAGAAGAGCAAAGGGCCAAAATTAGGGTTTCTTCTAGGTT
The DNA here is from genome assembly GCA_038442645.1 of Agave tequilana. NCBI lineage: Eukaryota > Viridiplantae > Streptophyta > Magnoliopsida > Asparagales > Asparagaceae > Agave > Agave tequilana. The sequence goes on along the minus strand of JAVJIF010006718.1, from coordinate 197,503 downwards.
TTTTTTGTAAATTAGGGTTTCTTTTCTTTTTATTTTCAAGAGAGAGAGGATTATATTGAGCGTGACACCGATGTATCTTCTTTTCTCTGCCATTGATTAAAGCAATAAAGGTAATTACTTTTCTTTTTGTTCTTTATTCTTATGTGTTATTTTTATTTTGTTTTTCTTTTCTTTTCTCTGTGATCTTGTGGTTGTTGATGAACATGCAAGTGGATTCCATAAGCACATATAACTAAGCTCTGTGAGAACCAGCGATAGTTCATGAAGACGTCTCCTCCAAGCTACGCATCACTTCGTACTTGAGTATGCTTGACGATATAATGTGCACAGGGATTGAGATCGATCTTATGATCTATTCGTGGAACGCCTCCTAAGCAAGGTAGAACATGTAAGGTTTTCACGTTCTTTCTTCAACCAATCTCAAGTAAGTTTTCTTTTCTTTTTGTTTCTTTTCTTTCCTTTTTTGTAGATTAAATCCACATCTTCCGCAATTCTTTTCTTCCATCCATTGTAAATACCACCCATTGTAAATACCACCATTTACTAATAAAAATAAAAGCTTAGAGTATAACTTGCTTAACGCTTCCATCGCAGCCCTCCTTGAGGATCACGACCCGCATAGCCCTGCTACCGCGGATTAGAACTGATTCCTCGCACGATCTATTCTTAATCTAATATTCTAATTTTTGTGTGCAGGAAAAATCAGTCAACAAATTGGCGCCGTTGCCGGGGAGGGACGGTAAGTTTATCTCTAAAACAAAAATTTAATTTTTAAAGAATTCTTTATTCTTTTCTGTTTGCAGGTTTGGAGAACAGGAAACAGAAACAGAGCAGCAGCAAGGACATACAGCAACCCAGTGCCTCTGCCCTCGAAGGCAGAGCACGAGGGCCTGCAAGTTTGCGCGGAAACGCGGCCAGAGCCGCGGATCCGCGGCAAGTGCAGTGAACTACTAATTCAGTTTTTTGCAGATTGCTGAAATTGAGATTACTGCTTACTGCTCTATTCTGTTTTGTTCTGTGATATACCTGTAAATTGCTAATAATTCAACAGTAAATCATTGGTTGTTAAAAATAAAAAGTGATTAGACGTTTGCATATTAGGCACGTGTCTTTTCAATTATTTTTTACTGTTGAAGAGTGCTGGAGAAGCAAGGTACGTACGCATTGCATGTAGAATAGGATTCATCTCTTGGTTGATTTTCTGCTTTGAGTGATTCTTATCTATTTATCTTGTACACTTGCACTAATTCATCTTAAGGGCATAACCCATTAACAAGATAAGGTGGGGATTTCATCACCCTTCCTTAGCCCAAAAATCATATCCCAAGCACTCACTAACCCAAGCCTAACATAAAAAATTAGTAGACGTTGGCCCTAGGGACATCTCGGACTCAATAGGAGATTATCCTAAGGGGGAACAGTGCTGGAAGTTGACTCTTGTCAATCAGTGTCTAGGAAAGGGATTGAGGGCCGAAAGCCCGAAGATTGGTGGTTATTTAATTAAGGAACGTCTTTGACGGAAAACCTCCCACCACTCTTGCCCTGACCTGGCTGATTAACTTGTGGTCAAAGTCTGCACCCAACCTCCTGTAGACAGTCTAACCAGTTAGGAGTCGTCTAGGTCATAGGTCTACCCTAACTTAGGTTAGAATTTTTCTTTTTTGTTTGTTTATTTGTTTGTTGTGTTTGTGTTGGTGTGATATGGCATATAAGAATAATTCCAATTTTAATCCATATTACACCCCTAACTATTATTCGGATATTACCAACCCGGCATACCCTAACTTTGACCAATCTAGTGTGCCGGAATGGTCTTATCCGAATGAGTATAACCCACACCCCCCATCTTATGACTATAATTTCCATAATAATTTCAACTCGTCACAGAGTTCATGGGGTTTCGAGTCCCCGAGTCTAATGCTCAACCTAATTGTCCTTCATATCCATCTAGTCCACATTTTCCCCAAGATTCATACTCAGATCCACCCATTCAGAATAGAAATCCATCTATCTTGGAAATGATGAGTAGAAATGAGTCCAAGCAAAAATCACCATCAATTTTAGACATGATGATACGTGAGTCCACCGACTCACAACTTTATCACGACTACCCTTCCTATTTTCAAGTCCAATCAGAACAAGAAGCACCTATCGACTATGAAGGGATGCTAGCTGCCATGACCGAGGCTAAATTAGCCCGTGATCATGACATAGATTTGATGGTTCAATGTTTACGTTCTCACCGTCCGGCTGATTCTGATATCGCTGACCACTCTTTTAAAGCCGACGAACCAAGTTGCTTTGGACAACAAGATTCTAATTCAGTACCATCATGTGACTTGCCGAAACTTCAAATTCTGATAACTTGGCAAGTTTTCCTTTCCCGAATTAGAACTTGAACATGACCTAGATTCTCACAATCTCTTTACTTCTGAAACTGATTGTACAATTCTGACGGAAGATGTTGACCTTAGTTTTGAAGAATTGTATGGCGATGAGCTAGAATTCCTTAATATTGAAAGTAAAGAGATATCATCCATATTAGGTCATATTCCATTGTGGGAAGAAGATTGTGGACTTGAGTTTCAATTCTTGACTTGGACCCAATTCTTGAACCGAGCCCGACTCCTGAGCCTTACTTGATTTGAGCCTCTTCCCTGAGTCGGTATTCGTTCCCGCACCCAATGTCCAAGTCAATAATTCCATCTTTTCATACTCCATTTTGGGACAAGGAGGTTGACACAATTGACTCTGAAATTTATTATGAATTTGGAAATTTGATGGGGTGGAAATTCTAAAAAATAATTATACATATATTTTAGTGGTTATGTAAAGGAAAATTCTGGTAAGTTCCACCAACTTTTATGTTATCTTGATTGGGTAGCAACGCTTGGCCCAATTAGACCACCACCGGAACCACCCCCTAAGGTAATTTTCTGCCTTCCCTTGTTCTGTTTCATGCATATATGCATACATTCATACATTGAGGACAATGCATGAGATAAGTGTGGGGGTGGGTTTTACTAACATACTAACATAGGTAGAACTAACAAAATTGCTAATAAAAAAAAATTTAAAAAAAAAATGTTATAAAAAGGAAATATTTTGACTTATTTTTTGAAAGAAATCTAAGTTAGTTTTAAGGATTAGGAAATCATGATTAGGATTTCTAAAAACTTGGTCAAAATAAATAAATTGTTTATTTTTAGGTATAGGAGAGAAATTGAATAAATAATTAGTCTTGATTTTTACCTTAATGAAATGTGCATACCAAATGCATATCTAGGATTCTAAGACAAAGACCTTGTGCCTCATAAAAAAAAAAGAAAAAAAAAGAAAAAAAAATCACCAATTAAGCTGATACATGTGCCTCAAGAAGCATAAGTATTCATGCCTAAAGGTGAGTAAATAAAATAAAGTCCTTATTTTGGGCCTAGTTCACTCGAATTTGAGTCCGCGGGGTGTTTTCTCACTTGGTGCCCTAAAGCCAACCGGTTGGGAGTCATCGACTTTAAGTTCGTTACATGGGTGATTAGAAAGCCTAAGAAGACTAAGAAAAATGTATTAACACATCTAATAATCAATTAGTTAGGTATGAGGCCTCAAGAAGCCTTGATACTTATACGAAAGAAATTAGATGAGTTATACATGCCAAAAATAAATAAAAAAAAATAAATATATTAACACATCTAATAGTCAATTAGTTAGGTATGAGGGCCTCAAGAAGCCTGATACTTACACGAAAGAAAATTAGATGATGTTATAAAAATAATAAAGAGGCATGAGAGTCCAAGTTAAGGAATTCCTAGATTCACAAGGGTGCGTATGACTTTTGGTAACGAAAAAGACTATATTAGAAATTCAATTTTAATCCTTACCTAAAATGAATAACAATTGACTTTATAAAGACTAGGTTTGAAGAATGAATAAAAATGAGGATCCTAAAACTTATAGACTACTTAGTCTCTTCAATAATAATTCAAATATTTTCCTTTTTATGGATTTTGTGGGTGCAATCCGCTGAAAACCCTCACGAGACAACACTCGTCCTCTAGGGTAACCTAGAGGTTTAACGGCTTGTTGCACGTGCTAAGTGCAATCGTGATTCCTACGAAAGTGAGTTAGGTTAGATTAACTTTTTCTTTTCTTTGTTTTTACTCGAGGACGAGCAAAAAGATAAGTGTGGGGGTGTGATTGGTAGTCAAAAGTGCATTTTTATCATCATATTTACCATCACATTTCCATATTTATTCATTTAATTCTGCACATTTATTAATAATTTGTAATTTATTGTGTGCAGGCCTCGAATTATTATTTTAGCAATAAATAAAGCCTAAAGAGCCCAAAAGCCCAGATCCAAGCCATGTTTGAAGCCCAGGTGAAAAAGCGCAAATACAAAGAATCAAAATGCAAATACAAGGGCTAAAAGTTGCAAATATCAGAGATTAGGGAAGGATAGACTTCTATCCAACCCAAAACACCTGCAGGATGAGAATAAAAGGCCAAGATAAGAAGAAAATTCGTGAGAAGAAGATTTGAAGAAATCTGGATTAAGAGTAACTTGATTACCAAGTTACCTCGAAAATCCAGATTTAAAAGGCCAGGATTACAATTCTAGAAGCAGGCGCCCACATGGATGGACCAGGAGAGGCCACGCGCCAAAGCGCGTGGCCAGAAGCCACAAAAGTGCCGCGGAACCGCCGCAAATCCGCGGCACTTTGATAAGATCCTGATCCCAAATTTCGTGGGCAGATTCGTCCGGACTCTGTAGCCTTCTGCATCTATAAATATCTCCTGCAGTGCAACGTAAAGAGCGGCCAGCGTCCAGAGAAGAGCAAAGGGCCAAAATTAGGGTTTCTTCTAGGTTTTCTTTTGTAAATTAGGGTTTCTTTTCTTTTTATTTTCAAGAGAGAGAGGATTATATTGAGCGTGACACCGATGTATCTTCTTTTCTCTGCCATTGATTAAAGCAATAAAGGTAATTACTTTTCTTTTTGTTCTTTATTCTTATGTGTTATTTTTATTTTGTTTTTCTTTTCTTTTCTCTGTGATCTTGTGGTTGTTGATGAACATGCAAGTGGATTCCATAAGCACATATAACTAAGCTCTGTGAGAACCAGCGATAGTTCATGAAGACGTCTCCTCCAAGCTACGCATCACTTCGTACTTGAGTATGCTTGACGATATAATGTGCACAGGGATTGAGATCGATCTTATGATCTATTCGTGGAACGCCTCCTAAGCAAGGTAGAACATGTAAGGTTTTCACGTTCTTTCTTCAACCAATCTCAAGTAAGTTTTCTTTTCTTTTTGTTTCTTTTCTTTCCTTTTTTGTAGATTAAATCCACATCTTCCGCAATTCTTTTCTTCCATCCATTGTAAATACCACCCATTGTAAATACCACCATTTAACTAATAAAAATAAAAGCTTTAGAGTATAACTTGCTTAACGCTTCCATCGCAGTCCCTCCTTGAGGATCACGACCCGCATAGCCCTGCTACCGCGGATTAGAACTGATTCCTCGCACGATCTATTCTTAATCTAATATTCTAATTTTTGTGTGCAGGAAAAATCAGTCAACATGCTATCTTCAAGTCTTTGAGCCATCCAATGCCTTGCTAGTGCCTTCTCTTCTATGATCCTTCCTTGATGTGCAATTTGCCTTCCTTGCTTTGTGGAACTTAGAAGTTCTTGCAATAGCTAAGCGAATGGTCTCTAACATGGTACAAACCTGAAACTTATCTTAACAAACTTGTTAGTACCAAATAGCTCATATTTAGTTTGTCATCATCAAAACACAAAACAATTGGAGAGTGTAACCTCTTGGGCCAACAGTTTTGATACGGGTCGGGAATTCATTTACCCCGTGGACTTTGTTGTTCTTGAAACACAGCCCGTACAAAATCACAGAGTGCAAACACCTGTCATTCTCGGACGTCCTTTCTTAGCCACCGCAAATGCAATAATCAATTGCCGAAATGGATCGATGCGGTTAACGTTCGAAAATATGACGAAAGAGGTGAATGTCTTCCATCTGGGAAAGCAGCCAAGGGATGTGGATCATGATTCTTTTGAAGTGAACTTGATTGAAGGATTGACCAGTGAACATGTGGAAGAAATTGAGTATGAGTCTGAAGAGGAGTTTAAGTTGGAGTCGGATGACTTCAACCTGGATCAGATTGTTGGAGCAAATGTTGAACGGACCTCTAATTCCACACCTATTCTTCCCTTGCACCATGAGCAACCTGTTATAGACCCTGTCCCTTCTTCTGAGCTTAAAGCTCTTCCCAATCATCTTAAGTACAAGTACCTGGATGAGAAGGAAGCCTTTCCGGTAATCATTGCATCAAATCTTACTGAGCAACAAGAAGAAGACCTTCTGACTGTGTTAAGGGAAAATAGAGAGGCCATTGGTTGGACCATGGCTGATATCAAGGGGATTAGTCCTACCATTGTTCAACATAGGATTCACTTAACGGAAGATGCTAAGCCTAAACGAGACCCACAGCGTCAACTTAACCCTATTATGCAAGAAGCTGTTAGATCTGAAATATTGAAACTATTAGACAATGGGATTATCTATCCCATATCCGATAGTCAATGGGTTAGTCCTGTTCACGCTGTGCCTAAGAAAGCTGGCTTTACTGTTGTGGAAAATGAGAATAAAGAATTGATACAAACACGTCTTCCAACGAAGATTCGAGTTTGTATTGATTACAGGAAACTAAATAGTGCCACACGTAAGGACCACTTTCCACTTCCATTTATTGATCAGATGTTGGAGAGATTGGCGGGACACGAATATTATTGTTTCCTGGATGGATATTCAGGATATAACCAATCCCAATCGCTCTCGAGGACCAAGATAAGACTACCTTCACCTGTCCCTTTGGAACATTTGCGTACCGAAGGATGCCCTTCGGTTTATGCAATGCTCCTGCAACGTTTCAACGTTGTATGTTGAGCCTGTTCTCGGACATGGTGGAGAAATTTTTGGAAATTTTTATGGATGACTTTTCAATCTATGGGGATTCCTTTGAGCAATGCTTGTACCATCTGAAGTTGGTTTTGCAACGATGTATGGAAAAGAATTTGACACTTAACTGGGAGAAGTGTCATTTTATGGTCAAGCAAGGAATCGTACTTGGGCACAAGGTATCAAGATTAGGAATTGAAGTGGACAAGTCTAAAGTGGAAGTCATAACAAAGCTCACTGAACCACAATGCTTGAAGGACATTAGATCATTCTTAGGGCACGCTGGTTTCTACAGAAGATTCATTCAAGGGTTTAGCAACATTGCAAGACCTTTGACAAATCTTTTAGGAAAGGATGTACCCTATATCTTCGATGAGGAATGTCGAAAGTCATGGAAAGAGCTAAAGAGTAGACTTGTCTCTGCACCAATAATCTCTGCACCAGACTGGACCAAACCGTTTGAGATTATGTGTGATGCCTCAGACTTTGCTATAGGCGCTGTTTTAGGGCAGCGTATTGATAATAGGCAACACGTGATCTATTATGCTAGCAGAACGCTAAACGATGCCCAACTCAATTACACGACCACTGAAAAGGAATTTTTAGCGGTTGTATTTGCGTTGGAGAAATTCCGTCAATATTTGCTAGGGTCCAGGACTATAATTTTCACTGATCACTCCGCCCTGAAATACTTGATGCAAAAGAAGGATGCTAAGGCAAGACTGATTCGTTGGATACTTCTTTTGCAAGAGTTTGATTTGGAGATAAAAGATAAAAAGGATGTTGAGAACGTGGTAGCAGATCATTTGTCGAGAATCTCAAATGCACCTAAGGAGAGTATACCGATTAACGATGATTTTCCTGACGAGCATATTTTTGAGATACGTGGAGAGCCCTGGTATGCTGATATAGTGAACTACCTTGTTACCAGGCAAATACCTTCCATTGGTCAGGACAAGAAAAACATCGTTTTCTGTGCCAAATGCGGTTTTTCTTTTGGGATGAACCGTATTTATTTAAATACTGTCCTGACCAAATCATACGTAGATGCCTTCCTGAGGATGAACACCAGAGCGTTTTGACATTTTGTCACAAGTTAGCTTGCGGTGGACATTTTGGTCCACGGAAAACTGCGAAAAAAGTGCTTCAGAGTGGATTCTACTGGCCCACTCTCTTTAAGGATGCATATACCTTTTGCAAGCTTTGTGATAAATGTCAAATGACGGGTCGTATTACACAGAGAGATATGATGCCCCTCACACCCATCTTGGAAGTCGAAATTTTCGACCTCTGGGGCATCGATTTTATGGGACCCTTTCCTCTGTCCTACGGTAACCAATACATTTTGGTAGCCGTAGATTATGTTTCCAAATGGGCTGAAGCGATTCCAACACGGACTAATGATAATCATGTTGTCATTAAGTTTTTAAGAGAATACATCATCTCTCGCTTCGGAGCCCCCCGTGCGATAATAAGTGATAATGGGAGTCATTTTTGCAATAGGGCTTTTGAAGCCTTGATGCGCAAGTATTCTATCACTCACAAATTATCCACGGCTTATCATCCTCAAACCAATGGGCAAGTTGAAATTACGAATAGACAGATAAAACTCATTTTGGAGAAACTGTAGGACAGAACCGTACAGACTGGTCCATCAAACTGACTGATGCCTTATGGGCATACAGGACCGCTTACAAGACTGTCCTCGGTATGTCTCCATATCGAGTTGTATTTGGGAAACCTTGTCACTTGCCCGTTGAGTTAGAACACCGTGCAATGTGGGCTTTAAAGCAGCTGAATTTAGATTTGGATAAAGCCGGTGTTTTAAGGAAGTTGCAGCTATCCGAGCTTGAAGAATTAAGAAATGATGTATACGACAACGCTCGGATCACGAAGCACAGAACCAAGCTTTTTCACGATAAGTCCATTCACCGCAAGATTTTTGTCGTAGGACAAAAGGTTCTGTTATACAATTCGCGACTCCACCTTTTCCCTGGTAAATTGCGAACCAGGTGGTCAGGTCCATTCATACTGCACAAAGTCTTTTCCCATGGTGCAATTGAGATTCTTGACCCGACTAATGGCAACATATTCACTGTGAACGGTCAACGTCTCAAGCCATTTTTTACCACTGATTCCTTGTCACACGAAGTTCACGAATTGGGTCTTTGTGACCCAGTTTATTTGTGACACTTTCATTTGTATAGTTTCCCGCACACTTTCCTGAATATCATTTTGGGGTCCACATTTGTAAATACTTTTCTTTTACACTTTTTGTAAATACAATTTTTTAGGGATTTTTGTGGTTATTTGAGTTTCACATTCCTAAGAATTTCTCTTTAGGATTCTTTTCATTTTCAAATTCCTTTGACCTAGGGTTGTAAATATTCCTTTGACCTAGGGTTAAATTTGGAAACCATTTTTTCCCCCCTTATAAATACTCTTTTTCACCCATCTTCCTCCCCCAAACGACAACTTCCCTTCAGATCTAAAAATTTCCTTCCACAGTCGACCTCCACAAAATTTCTGCTCCCTAATTTTCTTGAAGCCGCCGCGCCCTGCCGCAGCCCCGCCGCAGTTCTGACATCTCAGGCGCGCCGGAAAAGTTCAGACTACCTGACTTCTTTCCCTGGAGACAGATAACGACCCTTTCTTCCTGCAGACGTCTCTAGTGCCCTCTGTGCACTGGTCCTTCGATTTCCCCCACGTTATCTGGGGGTGGTTTGATCTCTTGTCCCTTGGTTCCTTTGCTCTAAATTTTTAACTGTTATTTATGGCCCCTAGCTTGTTTGTGGAGAGAGATTTCTCTATACTTTTGAATGATCAAGGGGGATTTGGGCATATATTTTTAGATCGAATCCGTGCGTGGAATTGGTATTCCTTAGTTTATGATAACAATGACAATGATGCCTATTATTGCCCTAATTTGGTCACCACATTTTACAACTCATTGGACCATGCATCTGTTAATCATAACACACAACAATTCACAGTTCATATGCCATATGGTGACATCTTTGTCACCATTCCACTCATTTCTGAAATCACCGATATCCCCATTCATCCTCATTATACTGACCCTTTGCCACTGGTTGATTACATGCCTCTCATGGGGGTCTGCTGCACTGAGCAGGACCGTGGGCTCAAAGCCCAATCCACGTTTAGAAATGTACATTGCATTGGACGTTGGCTCCAACGCAATATTTTTGGACTTGATCATTCCACGACTTTCAACAGGCCTGTGTTACAAATCATTCATGATTTAATGACTCATAGACACACGGTTTGTTTGAATAGGGCCATTTTCAACGCCATACTTGATAATTCCTCCTGCACTAGGGGTGCAAAATATTCTCATCCAGTCTTAATTACACGTCTATGTAGAAACTTCATACAAGACGCTATATTTGACTCATTTGACCGAGTGTATGTTATAGCTGAGAGACCCACCAGTTCATACACTGGTTGTTTACACGCCCTCTGGTCACCTCGTGCCCAACCTGAGGACATTCCTGTGGAGTCCTCTTCAGAGGAGAGTTTAGAGGAGGTAGATGAGCCCCAATTCTGGAGACAGGACCCACCAGCAGAACCAAGAGCCTTCATGTCCACCATCTGGAAGGGTATGAAGAAGATATTTAGGGGACAAGTACGGCTTAGGAAGAAGGTAGAGGAGCAATCCTCTCGCTTAGATGGTATAGAGGCAGCGTTAAGGAGAACACAGTCGGCTGGACCGAGCACCACTGCGGGTCCGAAACGACAGAGGGAGTAGCTTTATCCTTTACCTGTTTCATGCATCATTTCATATCGCATACATTGGGGACAATGCATGAGATAGGTATGGGGGGGTAGATGCTAACATAGGATTTTTTATTTTCTTTTTAGGCCTTTTATTTTATTTTTAGGATTTTCAGTTTCTTTTTAGGTTTTCTCTTTAGATTTTACTTTTCTTTATAGATTTTCTACTTTCTTGTTAGATTTTACTTTTTCTTTTAGAAAAATAAAAAAAAAAGAAGAAGAAATTCTTTGATCCATGTCTAAAGAATCAAACTTGAAATTTAGGGATTAAGAAAGCTCTAAATTAAGATTTCTAATTATAAGTTGAAAAGAGGAGTTTTGTTAGATTTTTAGGTTAAGTAATAAAGGATTAGAAAAATTACTAGATTTTAATTCTTTCTTTAGGATATAAACATTGAACATATTGAAGGATTAATCAAAGACTTTGTGATTTTAGTTACTCATATATATAAAAAAAATGTATATAAATAATTAATAAACCACTAATTAAGCTGGTAGGTAGTGCCTTAAGAAGCATTACCAATCACGCCTAAAGGTGGTCAAAAAAAAAAAAATACTTTACTACTGATTAAGCTGGTAGGTAGTGCCTTAAGAAGCATTACCAATCACGCCTAAAGGTGGTCAAAAATATATATATATATATAATATATATATATATATATATAATATATATATATATATATATATATATATATATATATATATATAATTAACTACTGATTAAGCTGGCAGGTAGTGCCTCAAGAAGCATTACCAATCACGCCTAAAGGTGGTTAAGCCCTTAAATTCCTAAGTGGCCTAGTTTACTCGAGTCATCGAACCCTAGGGATGTTTTCTCATCTGATGCCCTAAAACCATCTGGTTTAGGAGTCATCGGTAAGACACTCGCTACATGGGTAAACTAGAAAACCTAAGGATGCTAAGGGAATGTAAATAAATAAAAAAAAAATTATATATATTAGTAAATAAATGAACTTAGTCTAAGAAAGATCCTTCATATTCATAGATGTATATATCCTAGGATTGATGCAAAATCCGGTTTTTGATCTTTTCCCTAAAGTCTTAACCTAAGATGAAAACATAACTCCAAATAGATACTTATAAGAGGAATGAAAAATTTAGAGTAACCTAAAACCTATATATCAAGTTAGAATCTTTAAAACATGGATCAAAAATTTCACTAACCCTTTTATTTTTCTTTATGGATTTTGTGGGTGCAATCCGCTGAAAACCCTCAGGAGACAACACTCCTCCTCTAGGGTAACCTAGAGGTTTAACGGCTTGTTCCACGTGCTCAGTGCAATCGTGTCACCTACGAAAGTGGTGTAATAAATTAGTTAGGATTTTCTTTTTCTTTCTTTTTCTTTCTTTTTTGCTCGAGGACGAGCAAAAGCTAGGTATGGGGGTGTGATTGTGCTAAATATTTACATATTTTACCACTTCCATACTATGCATTTTGTAAATAAAATATGATTTTTAACCCCTTTTCTCTCTATTTTTGCAGGCCCACAACTTAAAGAGACAAAGCCCATTAATCACTTTAATTAGTAATAATTAAAGGGATTAAATCAAAAGAGCCAAAGATTTGAAATCCAAATCCAGAGAGATCCACGCGCCAATTAAAGAATCTAGAACGCCACGTGGCTAACAACCTCGTAACCAATCTCCAACAGAAAGTTGTTGCGCAACAGAATCTGTTTGGCCGCGCCTTGCCGCCCGCGCGCGGCAATATCTGGGCCGTTGAGCCCCGGATTTTGTGCCAACGGCCAGGGTTCTAGAGACTTCTCATGGATTGCTATAAATAGGTGGCCAGGGTTTGTGTGGGAGAACAGAGAAGAGAGAGAAGAAAATAGGGGAAAATTCTTGTATTTTTGTTTTCTCCTAGGTTTTTAGACTTCATCTTCTTCCTCCTAGAGATCTTGACAAAAGTGAGAGAGAGAGTGTTGTTTGAGAGCTTGTACCAAGAAAGTGACATTCTTGTAGCCAAGGATTAATCAAAAGGACTCCATTCTTCACTTTGCAAAGCTCTAGTATGTTGTACTTTACCTTGCTTTAAATTCTTGCTTTGATTCTAGTTCAATTCTATTGCTTGAATTTTGTTGCTTTACTACATGAATAGTTGTGTTGTTTCTAGTGTAATGGCTAGCTAGATCTTTATTGCATGGCTAGCTAAGAACTTGCCTAGCTAACTTCTATCTCCTTGGATGATGCTTATCTTTATACTTGCATTGTGAACACTTCTATAACTTACCAAGAAGTAGAGTTGATTTCCCTTGACAATTGCTTGTTCACACCACCTATGACTCATGTGTGCCTCATTTAGAGCCTTGTCTAGAACAAGAGCCTTTGATGGAACATGAAGATGGTTCACCTACATATGCTACTTGTAAGAACAACTTCCCTACTTCAAGCTACTAGTTGTTGTTATGTCTTGAATGTTTGAATGAACGTTGTATCTTCTCTTTAGCATCTTTGAGTGTCACTTCTAGATTTCATCAATTGAACATCTATCTAAGAGAGCCAATGACTCATTGTGCGGCTTCAAGATAGAACAAGAGAACACTCATCTTCAAGAAGGTAAAGAACTTGAACAAACAAGCAAGTTACATCATCAATTGCCAATGAGTCAATACGAGGCAACAAAGCATCACCATTGAGTATAGCAAGTTAGCAATAAGGTAAAGTTAGCTAGCCATGTACCGTATCATCTAAAGTTTTTCCAACACTCTCTTTACTAGTTTCTTTGTCTTTACAACACACTTCCACTTCACTCAAGTTCTTTTGGTTTCTTTTTACATAATGCACACATCCACCATTTCTTTTCTTCTTACACTTGTGTAATTACATAGAAGTTTCTTCGTCTTTTTGCTTCACTTTGAAAACCGTAACGCTTCCATCGCTAGCTCTCCCGGAAGATCGACCCGGTATAGCCATACTATATCGGAGATTGGAAAGAGTTTATTGATCTTTAAATACAATTGAGGAGTAAACAAACGTCAAGGTTAACTCTAAACCTCTTCTCCTTAACTGAATAATTGTGCAAGAACTCTACATTACTCTTTCTCAATCAATAAGCTCAATATTCCTTGAAACATGAAAACATGAAAATCATTAAAATTTATTTAATCTTCAAGGTATATGTATGTCCTATACAAACTAAAGTATACATACATATTCAAACACAACGAGTCCACAAAGATATATGCATGAAGGCACGTGGCTCAAAGGATGTATATGTATAACAATAATTTGGATAAAATGGACATATACATGAAGTTAAATATAAACACATGAAAACATGAAAAACTAAATTTCCGTTAAAAACAAATTTCACTTCAAGGTATATGTATGATTTGTCAACACAAAAAGTATACATACATATCCCTAAACATAATTGAGTCCATATATATATAGATTTGCATGAAAGGCAAATGACTCAAGGGTATACATGTATATCTTAAAGTTTGGCAAAATAGACATATACATGAAATTTAAACATAAAACAAATATAAAAATGGGAATACAAGTTTAAAATGTATGGATCATCAAAACTAGACTATACTAGCACATCTAATGGGTTCAAATAGCATTCAAGCACAAACATATATAAATTTATTTGTGGCCCACTATATGTACAAGTATACACCTAGTCTTAATGAAAACTAACATTCAAACATGTAATCAAATCATGAAGCATTAAAACAAGATAAAAATCAACATGATAAACATAAACATGATTATTATGTAAATTCACATGTTATTAAACCTATGATAAACATGATAGCTAAACAAATGGTGAGAACACTAAAATAATAATCCATATTAAACATGGGTGTCTCAGAGGCTATACATGCATGTCAATGGTCTAATAATCATGGCATTTTCATAATAATCTCAAAACAATAAAACATGCTAAAAATGATAAACATGGAAAGCATGTAAAGAATAATTAGGAACTAGAGATCGTTACCAAAACCTAGAAGGCACCTCTCTAGTACTCCAAACCAAGGTGGTCATCTCCACAAACATCCCTTGAAAGTGATGATCCAATTGATTTCCATGAAGCTCGAAACGCATCCACTCCAAGGTACCGCTACTCTCACGTCATGCGAGAGCCCACACCTGCATCAAAAATACGAGGGGTGGTCTTTGGTACCCATACTCTTTGGGTCCATGGGGGTTTGTACCTTCTCTAACCCAAACAAAATTATTTGCTAAATTAGAAACATGTATACGATCATAGCAAAATTTAGCAAGGTGGCCTTTACGTCCACAATGTGTACAAGTGTACACATGAGCATACATAGTGTGATGGTGTCCGTGAGGAGCATATGTATCCGTGGAGGGTGTGCATGAAAAGATGGAATTTGTTTCTTTCGAAACAAAGATTCCAAACGTGTATAGTTCATAGCACATTGGCTCATAATGGAGCCCAAACAATCCATTTTCTTCTTAATTAAATTTATATCATTTTCAATCAAAGAAGAAGTGGAACATGCAATAGGTGAAGTGTGTGATACTACCGTAGCATGGCAAACATGTGTAGACATATCATTTTTCAAAACAATATTTTTCTTAAACAATCTTCTAAATCCTTAGAAATAGAAGCAATTTTTATTTTCAAAGAATTATTTTCTTTTAAAAAAAAATCAATTTTTGAAGACAATTTTTCATTTTTCTTCAAAATAACATGCCAATCATTTCTAGATTTTTAAAACTTCATTTTCTTTTAAAACAAGATTAAGTTGAGATCTAAGTGAGTCACATTCACTAGAAACCTCTTCCTTCTCTTGCAAAACCTTGTCAAGTTTAGAAGACAATTTTTCATTTTCTTTATTTAAAGTAAATGTCTTCTTTTTCAAAATGTTATATTTTTCTATTAATTTTTCACAAATTATAGAAAGTTCTTCATTCAAAGCATGGGCATCAATATTTTCATCACATGAAGAACTAGAACCAAAACTATCTAGTTGGGTTTCCGAGTGTACCTCAAGGGAGTCATTCCCTTGGATCATTAAGCATTGTGAGTCAGATTCTCCACTAGACTCCTCCGGTTGGATAGGCAATTGAAGCTTGGAGGTGGTGGTGGTTGTCAACTTGTTCCACACTGCAAAGGCGGAATCAAGATTAGAAACAAGCATAAGATAATCTTTTGAAAGCGTGCTTCTAATAGCCGCAAGGGCAAGTGCATTGGTCTCTATATGCTTGCTATCACTAAGGTAGGATTACTTGGTAAAGGCAAGGTGAACTTTATATCCTAGGGCTTGTAAATAGATGGACATCCTAGTCTTCCAAACAAGAATATTGGAAGCATCAAACATAGGTGGGGTCATGAAGTCCATGGGTCCAAATTATATGTGCGCAAAAAAAATATGTGCAAATGCAAATGAGATTAGCAAACAAGGATCTCACTCCTAGGATGTTAAGCCTAAGTATCAGGAGCGTAGGCTCTGATACCAATTGAAAACCACCTAGAGGGGGGGTGAATAGGTGATTATGCTAATCTAGAAACTAGATGCGTTAAATGCGGAAGCTAAAACAAATTTTGCAACACACTTAATACAACCAACAAGTGTAGCCGAATTCCCCTTGAAGGGCTCTGGACTTACTCCTCTTGATTCCCTAGATATGGGTTGAGGTGCTATATGAAGCTCTTGTGGTTAAGTATAAGTGAGGCACACACAAACAACAAGCATATAAGATGAATAGGCAATATGAATATATGCAAGGCACAACACAAGCAATGTATGATATGAATGATAAATGATGCTTTGCACAAAGTAAAGAGAGAGTTAGAGAGACAATGGATCAAACGCAAACACAAAGATATGTTTCGAGGTTCGAGCCCCTAGCTCTACGTCCCCGCCTTCACCGAGAAGGATTTCTAATCCACTATCTTGTCCACCGAGGACCCCACCGAGGGAACCTTCACCGAGAAGAATTTTTACAACCGGGAGTACCGAACTCCTCTCTCAAACACCGCCTCATAACCGAGGGGTAGGCCCGTAACCAAACAACCACAATCACCTCTACTGAAGAGGGATACAAACCACCAAGCTCCACCTCACACAAGAGGGAGCAAACAACAATCTCCACCTCTACCAAAGAGGGAGCAAACCAATCACCCGATCAACCTCTACCAAAGAGGGATACAACAAGAGCAAGGGTGTTTACAACTTGGAGGCTACAACAACCTCAAACAATCTCTCTTTCTCTTTTTCCACAAAACAAGATCCTAATAGAATAGGTGATTGATGCTAAACCTGCACACAAAATACGAGATTATAGAACTTAAGAAAGGAGATGTGCAAGTGCTCAATTCTTCCGCTATAGCAGTGGCTATGCGGGTCGTGATCCACAAGGAGGGTTTGCGATGGAAGCTTTACGGTTCTTTATTGAAATCGCTAAGAAAACAAAACGATAGTTCTTCTCTGTTTTTATGTTAAGAAAATGGAAAAAAGAATTATGTTATGTTAGAAGAAAATGAAAGATGAAGAAGGTGGAAAATCAGAAAACAATAAAAGCGACTATGTACAATGAAGTGGAGAAGAAAGAGTTGGAGGAGATAGTTGGTGATCTATACTAAAGAAGTAAAAGAAAGAAAGAAAGAAAAGTGTAGAAATACTTACCTAGGTTGAGTGATGACTTACCTGGAAACCGTTGCATGTTCTACCTTTGCTTCGGAGGCCTTCAACGCATAGATCATAAGCTCGAGCTCAGTCCTCGTGCACATTATATCGTCAAGCCTAGCAAGAACGAAGTGATGCAGATCTTGGAAGAGGAGAACGTCTTCATGAACTATCGCTGGCTCTCACGTAACTTAGTTATACTTGCTTGGGAATTCACTTGTACACTCAACAACACAACCAAGGTAAAGTAGAAGAGGAAGACGAAATAAAAGAAAATACAAACATAAAAAGAACTTTTACCTTTATTAATTGCAGAGACAATGGAAGAAAGGAGGAGGGTACATCGTCGGTGTCACTCTCAACTTCAACCTCTCTCTCTTACTTACATGAATCTTCTTCTACCCTAAGTTACATACAAATTACATAACAAAAAAAGAAAAACCTAAACTACAAAGAATTAAAACTAGGCTAAATCTTAATCTGCATTGGCCTCCATTTTCAGTGCACATAATGGCCTTTTATAGGCAGGAAAACCCAACCACCAAGATCCCAGGGAGGTCGGGGGAGCAAACGCTCCCCCTAACTCCCCAAGATTGCCGCGGAAACGCGGCCCAAGCCGCGTTTTCGCGGCCAGGGTGTGGCCAGATGGCCACACCCTGTTGGTGGGTCATCCCGGGAGTTTCTTCTGACTTTATCCTTTGTTGGTTTCTTCGTTTGAGCTCCGGATTCTGACGAAATGGCCTTGGATTCTTGGCTTTAACCGATCGATTCTGAGAGGATTCTTCTCAACCGGTTCAACCTCTTGATTTTGCCCTGATTTTATGTGTACGAATTAACTCTGATTTAATTCAGAATTCTGGTGGGCTTTTGGGCTCATTTCTCTTCATCTCCTTAAGGATTGGGCCTGCAAATAAATTAAACAAATAATTAGAACAATGCAGGCTTTTATTCTAAAATAAGTATGGAAATGTGACATTAAATATGCAACATTAGTGACCAATCACACCCCCATACCTATCTTTTGCTCGTCCTCGAGCAAAACAACTAACTATACTAGAGATTATTAGACCACTTTCGCAGGTCGCGCGATTGCACTGAGCATGTGCAACAAGCCGTTAAACCTCTAGGTTCCCCCTAGAGGACGAGTTTTGTCTCGTGAGGGTTTTCAGCGGATTGCACCCACAAAATCCATAAAGAAAGAGAAATAAAGAGTTAGTATTTTCCAAAAGCATTTTGAAAGAGAAAAATATTTGAAATATGATTGTAAGATCTAAGCAATCTATAAGTTATAGGAAAGCCGAATTTTTCATTCCTAAACTTAGTCTCTATTCAAAAATTTGTTATCAATCAAAGTAAGGAGTCAAATTGTGCTTCTCATCTAGTCTATTACTTTACCCTAAGTCATATGCACCTTGTGAATGTGAAAATTTTGACTAAGGGATTTTGATTTAGGGTTCATTAACTCTAACTCTTATGCCTTATTTATTTTTATATATATACTTTTTTTTGTGGTATTATTCCTTAGTTTTATTAGGCTTTCTAATCTGCCCATGTAACGAGCCTTTAATCGATGACTCCCAAACCAAACGGTCTTAGGGCACCAGGTGAGAAAACACACCCCAAGGACTTAAGGACTCGAGCAAACAAGGCCATAAAACTAAGGATTTTATTATATGAACCTCTTTTAGGCGTGAATACTTATGCTTTATTAGGCACAAATACCCAGCTTAATCAGAGGATTTTTCTTTTCAAACTTATCTAATCATCTTTCGCATAAATACTAAGGCTTGCTTAGGCCAAAGCACCTAGCTAGTCAATAATTAGATTTGTTTGTATATATATATAATTTTTTTTTATAACTTATCTAATCATCTTTCGCATAAATACTAAGGTTTGCGTAGGCCAAAGCACCTAGCTAATCAATAATTAGACTTGTTTTTTTTTTTTTTATAAGGCATAAGAATCTTTGTTTTGAACCCTAAGTGTGTAAGTGTATGAAGTGTGCATATTTCATCAAGGTAAAGATCAAGACCAAATTACTTTGACAAATTATCTTCCTAACTCTAAAAATCAAACAAATAATCTTATTTTGACCAAGTATAAGAAATCATAATTTGGATTTTCCTATTCCTTAAAATTAACTTAATTTCTTACAAAAATAAGTCAAAATATTGTTTCTATTTTTCAAAAAGTTTTTAAAAGTAAAGAAAAATGTTAATTTTTTTTTTTATTTTAAAGAAAAGAAAAGTTATGTTAGACCCTCCCCCACACCTATCTCATGCATTGTCCTCAATGTATGAATTAATGCATAGATGCATGAAAAGACGACAGGGAAGGAAATGTTACCTTAAGGTGGTGGTTCCGGTGGTGGTCTGATTGGTCCACGAAACGCGGCCCAATCAACTTTTCTTGGGTCTCGGAGGAACCCACCAGCAATATCTTTAATATAACCCATTAAAAAGATGTATCCATAAAGGATCTTTATTAAATATTTAACCCCATCTAATTTCCATATTCCATAATTGATTTCGGAGTCAAATTGTCAACCACCTCGTCCCAGAAAGGAGTATGAAATGATAGAATGATTGACTTGGACTCAGGAAGTACAGGAACTAACACCGACTCAGGAAGGTAACTTAAGTCAAGTAAAGGTTCAAGAGTCGAAATAGGTTCAGAAATTGGGTCCAAGTTAAGAAGTTGAAACTCCAGTCCACATGTATTTTCCAACAATGGAACGTGACCTAATATGGGTGATTCCAGTTCAGGAATGATAGGTGGAGGAATCAAAACTGACTCTAAAATATTACTCAAGTTTGGTAACAAAACGGGAGTCAAGATTGATTTAGAAAGTTGAACTGGATCACAGATTTGAGAATCTAGGTCACATATCTCATTGAGTTCAATATCAAAAAATTGAGAACTTGCCAATTTGTCAATAGGATCTTCAAAAGTGTATCATTGGTCAAGTTCAATATGATCCTCAAAGATGGGTGATTCAATTTCATTATGAATTGGTACAGGATCCAGTGTTGACTCCGGGACAAGATCGAAATCAGGTGAAGATACCGGAGTCATAATCGAATCAGGAAGTAGAATTGAATCACTAAATTGGGGTTCAGGATCATATTCATTTTCAAGTTCTATTTCAGGAAAAGGAAAACTTGCTAAACTGTCAATCTCTTTTTCAAAATTTGGAGTTTGGGCAAGTTCAAATGGTTGTTCTGAAATGGAATCTTGATTTTCAAAACTACATGACTCTTCGGCTCTAACAGAATGGTTAGTGACATCAGAACTGGTCCAACGGTGAGAACGTAGAGATTCGACCATCATATCTATGTCACGATTACGAGTGTTTTGAGCCTGAGTCATGGATTCAAGCATCTTTTCATAGTTGATAGGTTCATTGTTTTGATGAAAAGATGAAGAATTGTCTTGAAAGTGGTAGTGAAATTGTGAGTCCATCAGATTTTTGGATTTGTGTATGGACTCACGCATACTCATTTCCAAAATTGATGGTTTCCTATTTTGGACGGGTGGAACTGAGTATGAATCTTGAACATAATGTGGACTGGGTGGAGAAGGAGGGCAAGGTGGTTGGAAATTATGCTCGGGGGAGGTGAATCCCCACTGACTCGGTGAAGAGTTGAACTCATTATGGAAATTATAGTTATTAGATGGGGGTATGGGTCATATTGATTCGGATAAGACCAATCCGGCACACTAGGTTGGTCAAAGTTATGATATGCCGGGTTGGTAATATCCGAAAATGAAGTCGGTGTGTAATATGGATTATTATTGTAGTTGAAAAAATTATTATTATAGTCCATATCACACAATAGAATACAAACAAAGAAAAACAAACAAATAAACAAACAAAAAAAAAAAATTCTAGCCTAAGTTAGGGTAGACTTAGGACCTAGACGACTCCTAACTGGTTTAGACTGTCCACGGGAGGTCTAATGTAGACTTTAACCGCAAGCTAATCAGCCAGGTCAGGGCAAGGTTGGTGGGAGGTTTTCCGTCAAAGACGTTCCTTAATTAAATAACCACCAACCTTCGGGATTTCGGCCCTCAATCCTTTTCCTAGACACTGATTTTGCAGGAGTTAGATTCCAACATTTTTCCCCCTTAGGATAATCTCCTAATTGAGTCCGAGATGTCCCTAGGGCCAACGTCTACTCAATTTTAGTTAGGCTTGGGTTAGTGAGTGCTTGGATCTGATTTTTGGGCTAAGGAAGGGTGATTAAATCCCCACCTTATCTTATTATTGGGTGGTGCCCTTAAGATCAGTTTTTGTGCAAGTGTACAGGATGAATAAGATGCACTCAAAGCGATATAAATCAACCAAGAGATAGTCCTATTCTAGATGCAATGCAAACATACCTTGCTCCAGCACTCTTCAACAGTAAAAGTAAATGAATTGAAAGACACGTGCCTAAAATGCAAACGTCTAATCAATTTTTAACTTTTGCAACAAACTTTTTACTGTTGATTATTAGCAGGTTTTTGTGATGGCATATAAGAAATAAATAATTGCAGCAAACTAGAATTTACAAAGCTAGCAGTCCTGCAAAAACCTGTTAGTAGTCAGCTCTTTATTGCCGCAGATTCGCGGCTTTTGCCGTGGAAACGCGGCAATTCAGAGGGCAATGGGTCTCTGCTTTCTAGAGCAGAGGCCCAATACCACTTGTATGTCACTGCAAACTTATTTTCTTGCTTTGCTTGCCCTGTAATCTGCAACAGAGAAGAAACTTCGTTTAGTTCAAACAAAATTTCAAAAAAAATTCAGATTTCAATAAAAAACATGTTACCCTCCCGGCAACGGCGCCAAAATTTGATTGATGCTAAACCTGCACACAAAATACGAGATTATAGAACTTAAGAAAGGAGATGTGCAAGTGCTCAATTCTTCCGCTATAGCAAGTGGCTATGCGGGTCGTGATCCACAAGGAGGGTTTGCGATGGAAGCTTTACGGTTCTTTATTGAAATCGTTAAGAAAACAAAACGATAGTTCTTCTCTGTTTTTAAGTTAAGAAAATGGAAAAAAGAATTATGTTATGTTAGAAGAAAATGAAAGATGAAGAAGGTGAAAAATCAGAAAACAATAAAAGCGACTATGTACAATGAAGTGGAGAAGAAAGAGTTGGAGGAGATGGTTGGTGATCTATACTAAAGAAGTAAAAGAAAAGAAAGAAAGAAAAGTGTAGAAATACTTACCTAGGTTGAGTGATGACTTACCTGGAAACCGTTGCATGTTCTACCTTTGCTTCGGAGGCCTTCAACGCATAGATCATAAGCTCGAGCTCAGTCCCCGTGCACATTATATCGTCAAGCCTAGCAAGAACGAAGTGATGCGGATCTTGGAAGAGGAGAACGTCTTCATGAACTATCGCTGGCTCTCACGTAGCTTAGTTATACTTGCTTGGGAATTCACTTGTACACTCAACAACAACAACAACCAAGGTAAAGTAGAAGAGGAAGACGAAACAAAAGAAAATACAAACATAAAAAGAACTTTTACCTTTATTAATTGCAGAGACAATGGAAGAAAGGAGGAGGGTACATCGTCGGTGTCACTCTCAACTTCAGCCTCTCTCTCTTACTTACATGAATCTTTTTCTACCCTAAGTTACATACAAATTACATAACAAGAAAAGAAAAACCTAAACTACAAAGAATTAAAACTAGGCTAAATCCTAATCTGCATTGGCCTCCATTTTCAGTGCACATAATGGCCTTTTATAGGCAGAAAACCCAACCACCAAGATCCCGGGGAGGTCGGGGGAGCAAACGCTCCCCCTAACTCCCCAAGATTGCCGCGGAAACGCGACCCAAGCCGCGTTTCCGCGGCCAGGGTGTGGCCAGATGGCCACACCCTGTTGGTGGGTCATCCCGGGAGTTTCTTCTGACTTTATCCTTTGTTGGTTTCTTCGTTTGAGCTCCAGATTCTGACGAAATGGCCTTGGATTCTTGGCTTTAACCGATCGATTCTGAGAGGATTCTTCTCAACCGGTCCAACCTCTTGATTTTGCCCTGATTTTATGTGTATGAATTAACTCTGATTTAATTCAGAATTCTGGTGGGCTTTTGGGCTCATTTCTCTTCATCTCCTTAAGGATTGGGCCTGCAAATAAATTAAACAAATAATTAGGACAATGCAGGCTTTTATTCTAAAATAAGTATGGAAATGTGACATTAAATATGCAACATTAGTGACCAATCAATAGGATAGATGATAAGCTCAAGTGTGAAAAACAAGTGTTTTGATCAAAGAAATACTCTTGGGAAAACACCAAAAATGATATAGAAATTTTAGCTCAAAAACAATTCCCAAAACCTAATTTCTTTGAAATGAACAAAATACTTAAAAACAAACAAGATGAATCTTTTTGCTCTTTAAACTCTTTTGAAAACTTCTTTTAAAACCAGAGAGTAGAGAAAAATTAGCTCAGAAAATCTTAGTTAAAACCCCCAAGAAATGGGGTGTTTATAGCCCAAACAGAAAACTAGCCGTTAGGCTGATCTGTCAGCCTGACAGGCTTGCGGTCGACCGGTTCGGCCGACCGCCAACGGTCATAATTATGACCGTTGGGCCTTCCCGGTCGACCGTCCGGCCGACCGCCAGATACAGAGAGCAGAGCTCTCTGGTCCAGGCGGCCGTCCGGCCGTCCGGCCCTGTGTCTGCCAGACGTCCACAAGGCTGTGCACGTCGATCGACCGCTTGCGGTCGACCGCCCTTGGTACGGTCGACCTTGCTGTCGGCCGACCTGGCCTGTCAGTCACAATTCTGGGTCAGAAACACATGTTAAAAATATTTTTAAAAATTCTTTTAAGTCTTGTAAAAATCCCCAAAAATAGTTTTAACATTTTGCATTGATATATAAACATGTGATAAAAATTTCAACTCAAATATCAAGCAATTTGAATTATTTTTGTGTCTTATCATTTTTTATCAAAAACTAAAGCTTGTATTTTATCAAACT
Source organism: Agave tequilana (assembly GCA_038442645.1). Taxonomy (NCBI): domain Eukaryota; kingdom Viridiplantae; phylum Streptophyta; class Magnoliopsida; order Asparagales; family Asparagaceae; genus Agave; species Agave tequilana. The sequence goes on along the minus strand of JAVJIF010006718.1, from coordinate 173,118 downwards.
TGAATTTTTCAATAGGAAATCTGATTTTTCCTAAAACTCATAGAAATACAAAAACATGATATTTAAACACATTGAAGCATGTTGCATATGGACATAAGTCCAATATACATGAAACTTATATATCATAGTTTTTGTCTTTAAATCCAAAAATGAAACGTGTGTGTATTGTGCACTTGAGCATATCAACTATACTAAGCTTTACACATGGATCTAAAACACACTAAACTAAACTAGGATACCTAAGTCTTCTTGATGATCTTCAATCTTCAAGCCGACTCAATCCCAAACGTGATCCACCGAGTGCAAAGGTATGATCTTGATGCTCGGGCACTGGAATCACCATGACAAGCTTCTAAACTCCTTGTTGATGTAGGCTGTCTAAAAATGACTAACCAACAAGCCATTAAGGAAGCAGTCTCAAGCTCTAGACGCGAGGAATCGAGGCCCGCGTCTCAACATTAAGACGCGTTGGCTCTACACCCGCGTCTCAACGTCCAGACGCGTCGGCCCAAAGCCCGCGTCTCGGCATCAAGGCGCGTCGGCCCGACGCCCGCGCCTCAGCGTCCAGACGTGAAGGCCTGAAGCCCGCGTCTCAACTTTAAGGCGCGTTGGCTCGACGCCCGCGTCTCAAACTTCAAGGCGCGTTTGGCCCAACGCCCGCGTCTCAGTTGCAACTGCCCTGATTGCGGGGCCAGTCACCGCGCATGTAGCGGGTAGTGGCCCCTCATTCGGGAGCGTTTTCAGGAGGCACCTTCACCCCCTGAGACCCCTATAAATAGCCTTGTTTGCTATCAGGAAAGGGAGCTTTTGGAGAGCTTTTGGAGAGCTTTTGGAGAGATCGAAGCTTTGGAGAAGTCGAGAATTAAGAAGGTCAAGGCATTATCAAGATCGATCAAATCCAAGCAAGAGGATCATCAAGAGGGAAGCACAACTTCAGCAACAGACAGAGGGAGGAGACTCTTCAGCGAGCTTACTGAGTACTAGCCGCTTTTCGCCTACCTCCTCTTTGAGAGTTTTGGTAGACGGAGCTGAGTTACTCTTTCTACCGACCGAAGAGAAGACCCCCGACGGTCCAGGACGGTCATCTGGTCAACGGAGAACAAGATTCACTCTCCACCGCCACACGAAGAACCCAGCATTAAACAAAGGGGGGATTCAAGCTTCAACATCCTCCCTCCCTTGTAACTGGAAGGAAAAGTCTTGTTGTAATCTTTTCATCTGATTCAAAGAAATCTTTACAACAATTCCCTCTTTCTTTTTCCGGCGCAAAACAAGAGATGGCGACTCCGCTGGGGACTACCTTCGTTACTGACGAGCGCACCGTGGTGCAAGATGACGTTCTCCGTAAGGGAAAAATGGTCGAATCACTCGTCGTCGAGTTCGACCAGGCGAAGTATGAAGAGTTCCTCTCTTCTGGCTCCAAGAGCCCAAAGACCCGCGTCTGCCGCAGGGTCTCAAGTGGACAGCCCCCTGAAGCCCAATCTGAGGCTCTGTCGGGTGCTCCTGCTGCCCACTGTGCCAAGTTTGGTTCACGCGCCGACGCCTCCCAGAAGGCCCGCGTAACCTCAGACACCTCTGCAGCAATCAACCGCGTCGCGCAGAACACACGCGCCAACGCCTCTCTGAAGGCCCGCGTGGTCCCCGGCACATCTACTGGTGCGATCGATCGTGTCGCACAGAACGCCCGCGTCAGCGTCTCTCAGGAGACCCGCGTAGCAAACACCCCTGGTTCTACAAACCAGGAAGTTGTTGGCTTCTCTCTTCCTCCACGGCGCAATCGGAATGCCGAGCGTTGACAGAGAAGACGCGCGCGTCAACACTCAGTCGGAAACCGTTGGTTTTCTGACTGGGGTTGGACGCAGCGCACGATCCGATGCCTTGCCCGCACCTGTCCAGTGCGAGAGATCCGCGTTTGGCGACCCAAACGCGAGACTCCCCAAGTTGAGCCTTCTGAAGACCAACTTGCCAAACGCCAAAGCGAAGCTTCTGCGTCTCGTCAAACGCAGGAAGCACGCGCCCATAGGCGTGGGGCCCAGCAGCCCACTCTCTCCCAAGTCTCCCTGCTCCAACGCAGCAGACAGCAACGCGAAAGTCGCGTCTCATATCAACAGAGACGCCAGACGCGCGTGACGCAGCCGCGACGCGACAGCCGCGTTTCTGAAACCTGTGTCCAGACAGCACAGCGCATGACTTCCTCCCGTCTTCCACGTCGCGAGGCTAGTCTATTTAATCCCTCTCCCACGGATCTGAGGGATTATTTGACAAGGAAAAGGAATGCCAATCAGGCCACTTCTCCATGCTGCTGTCAACAGCTCATCCAGATGCTCTCTGGATGCCATTGCGAGTCAGGCGTGCACCAGCCGTCTTTAATTCGACAGCTGACCCTGATTCCCCCGTCAGCCAAAAGAAGACGCTCCCACAGGAGGAGAACCTTCTCAGATGTTGAATACCCGGAGCTTACTGCAAACATGACTAGCAGAAGCAAGGGAAAACAACTAATGGTCAACTCAGAGGAATCTGACTCTGAACCGGAGGGGGTGTATCAACACACTCGCACCCGGACAGGGGCCATTCCCCCAATTGACTATAATGCCTTAGCCCGCGGCATTAGAATGGGTGGTTCTCACTCCGCTATAGTGGAGTCGCAGGCTTCAAACTCTTCCGTCGAGAAGGAGGCTTCCGCCTACATGGCCGACACTCCTGAGGAGACGACCAGGCGTTTAGAACAGACGCAGAAGCACCAGATGGATATAATCGCATCTCAACAGAGATCCATTGACTCCCTTAAGCATATGCTTGAGAAATTGCTTGAAGAAAGAGCGAGATCTCCTCCTAGACGACCGAAGAAGGGGAAAGGGAGAAAGGGAGGAAGCCCACCCTCCGAATCTTCTGACGAGACACGACGATCTACCTCGGATGTGTCCAAGCCCTCGTCGCAGGCAAGAAGCGACCAAGACCAGGAGAAGACTCATGCTAAGAGGGTGAGTCAATTGGAACGACGCCTCGAGGCCCTTGCCAATCGCAAGGACCTCCAAGAAGCAGGAGTGGTCCGGCCCTATCCGGCTGAGTGGGACTTAGTTCCATACCCTCCTAAGTTCAAGGCTCCAACCCTCCAAGCATTCGACGGGAAGGGGTCACCCAACCAGCACATCTACTACTTCAAATCCCAGACCGGGAATGTGGTAGATAATGACGCCATCCTGGCGCGACTGTTCATCGGCACCCTGAAAGGGTTGGCTTTTGAGTGGTTTATGAAGCTCCCGGAGGGTTCTATCAAGAACCGGGGGGATCTAGAGAAGCTGTTCTTGACACGCTTCTTCGAAGACGACTCCGAAGTCACAATGCCTACCCTTTTAGCTACAAAACAGCGAAAGGGAGAGTCCGTCAAGTCTTTCGTAGAAAGATTTCGGAACATGGCACTCCGATGTCCAAGCGGCATGACCCAGGCCACCCTGGTGGAAACATGTCGTCATAATCTCCAAACCTCACTCCTTGCTCAAATAAGAGTTACTGAAAGCCGCACCTGGAAATAATTAGTCCAGCAAGGTGAACAGGCTGAGGAGATTGTCGCCCGCGTCAGAGCGGAAGAAGGCAAGCCCAGGCCAGAGAGGTCGACAAGGCGTGCACCAGACACCTCCCTCCAGACGAAGCGGAAGGATAATTTGGCGACGGAGACCAAATCTCCCACCAAACCTCAAACAGGCAGGGCAAGTGGCTCTTCAAGCCAGCCACGCCCCAACAAGCAGTATTTCTTCAAAGAGGAACACGTCGATTCGCTCTTCAAGCTACTCAACAAGAGCAATCGACTGAAGCTCCCTGAAATTAGGCGCCCGAGGAAGTCGGTAAGACCGACAATCCCACCTACTGCTTATACCACAGGATGCTCGGACATCCTACCAAAAGCTGCTACGTCTTTAAGGACATCCTTCAAGCTCTGATTGACGCGGAGGTATTAAAACTCCGACCGGAGCAGAAGAAGATGACGGCCAACATGACGTCGATTCTCCAGTTTGGGACACGACCCCCGACACCCGTGGGGGTAATCTCTGTCCCGAAAGGAGAACTGAGGGTGGTCAACACAGACCCTCATCAGCAGCGGGAGAAAGGCTTGGTACCCGTCCCTACACCTCGAGGGGAAATCATGTGGGTCCACCCTGACCTCGTCGACGAACAACAATGGACGACTGTGACCAATAGGAAGTCCAAAGGCAAAGGGAAGGCTTCATCTTGCCATGTGATATGCGCTTCCTCCCGAGAAGCAGATACTGAGGTTCCCTCGCTGACTGACTCGGAAGAGGAGACAATAGTCCTGGCCGCGGAACCCAACCCACCAACGGCAGGAACCCGTTCGGGGCAGGCATACCTGAAACAGTATGGCGAGACAGCCATAGCTCCTCCACAACCAGCTGCAGAGCCAGCAAAGCCCTCCTCTAAACAGCCTGGGGAGAAACAAAAAGAAACTCGGTTTTCTCGAGTTCTTGCGAAAGGTGTAACGGAAGGATCCTCGACACCTTACAGTTTTGATGTCTTGGCTCAATTAGCCAACATCCCGGCACGCATTACCTTGTATGAGCTCCTGAGGCTATCAAAGTCAACCAGAGAGGCTCTACAAGAAGCTTTGGCAAATGCTGAGGTCTTTATGACCCGCGTGCCAAGGGAGGAAGATGTAGAGGATTGCCTCCACACCTTCCCAAATGCTCCCTGCATCACCTTCACAACAGATGACATGCAGGTTAAAGGGAAGCATGACCGACCCCTATACTTCACAGGGTATATTGGGTCATCCGAGGTGAACCGCATCCAGGTAGACCCAGGGTCTGCGCTAAGCATCATACCTCGCCGGGTTATGCAGTTTCTAGGCATTCCTACCCATCGTCTGAGCCCTACCCAGACGACTATTTACGGGTTCAATGCCAACAGCTCCGCCCGATGGGGAAGATCAAGCTCAAATGCCAGATCGGGAGCCTCAAGTCGGAAGTGACGTGTTACGTCATTGACGCGGACACTTACTACAACCTGTTGCTGGGACGACCATGGATTCACCGCAATTCCATCGTTCCCTCTACCCTCCACCAAGTCATGAAATACATTGACGAGAGTGGACAGGTCCGAACGTTGATTGCCGAAAGGCATCCGTTTAAAGGGGTTGAAAATTATTTCACGGACTCCCTCTTATATCAGGATCCGGAGGAGACTAATGAAACCCCACAACCAGAGGAGCCAGACTCTGGTAATGAAGCTGACATTGAGCCAGAGAAAGAAGAGTGCATGTGGGAGTTGGAACCACCTGTAAAGAGCACTAATAAGCTCGATGTTGATACCACCGACGATGCAGGCGGTTGGTATATTAATGAAGATTTAGATTTCGCATATTTCCCTGCGTGTGAGTCTGGTTCAATACCGTTGGATACTAGTACCGACGTAGATGAGGATGTCTGGTCGGCAATGGATGCTTTGACATCATTGCATGTACCAATAAAATCATCCTTCGGGACGTACCAGGATAATGGAGACGCGCAAGAGTCTGTATTCATGGTTCCAGCCAGACGAAAAGGCCAAAGACCAATACTGTTTGGGCGAATCGCGTCTGAACCAATGCCCCACGAAGAATCGGAAGGTGAGGATGAATCCCCTTAGTTCGATCATTATGAACCGAAAACGCTCAGGATGATGAAGCGCATGGGGTATGATCTAACCAACAGGCCTGGGTTGAACTTCGGAAAAGGAAGAAGGACACTGCTTCGATCCTTTGTACCGAAAGGGAAAACCCCTGATTACTATCATCAGACGCGCCGGGGTTGGGCTATATATCAACTCCAGTGCCATCAGCCTCTGATTTGGAGAGACTGTCAAGTCATGACTGCTCATCAGACGCGTCGTCGTGGGAATCAGATGTCAGTGTCGGCAACATCTTCAAAGGGCTTTCAGTAAACATGGTTTCGACAAGCCATATGGAGGATGAAGATGAAGAAATGATCAAATCTGATACAGACCCTTGGATCAAACATTTGAATGCTCTTTGGGAAATCCGCTTTGAACAGCGTGAGCCACCCACAGAAGACAAGGTTGTTCAAGTCAACCTAGGAGATGAAGCCAATCCTAAACCCATCTTCATAAGTGACGGCCTGTCACCTTCGGAGAAGAAGGATCTTATATCTCTTGTACAAGAGTATATAGACGTCTTCGCCTGGAATTACGAGGACATGCCTGGACTTGATCCTCAAGTGGCTATGCACCGCCTCAACATCAATCCGGATGTAAAACCTGTCAAACAACAGCAGCGACGGTTCCGTCCCGAAATAATGGAGGCAATCCAATCAGAAGTCAGGAAGCTTATTGACTCCGGCTTTATCAGGGAGGAACAGCATCCCGATTGGGTAGCCAACATCGTACCCGTTGCCAAGAAGAACGGGAAGATCCGGATCTGCATCGACTTCCGCGATCTAAACGAGGCCTGCCCCAAAGACGAATTCCCATTGCCAATCACGGATGTCATGATTGCAATACTTGTGGATTTGAGCGAATGTCCTTTATGGACGGGTTCTCAGGATACAATCAAATCAAGATGTATCCCGATGACGAAAAGCACACCTCCTTCAGGACACCTCTAGGGGTATATTGCTACACCGTCATGCCCTTCGGTCTCAAGAATGCGGGGGCAACCTACCAAAGGGCCATGAATGCCATTTTCCATCAGCAGATACGCAAAACGGTGGAATGTTATGTCGACGACATCGCGGTGAAAAGTCGCATTAAAGGAGATCACATAGCTGATCTGAAGGTGGTCTTCGACATCATGCGGGCTCATCAATTGAAGATGAACCCCACCAAGTCCTTCCTGGGGGTAGCCAGCGGCAAATCCTAGGGTTTGTTGTGACTTCCACAGGAATCCATTTGGATCCAGAGAAAGTCCGCGCTATCCAAGAGATGCAACCCCCCAGAAGCCTCAAGGAGCTAAGGGGATTACAAGGACGATTGGCGTACATCCGCAGGTTCATATCAAACCTTTCCGGGAGATGCCAACCCTTCGCCAAGCTGATGAAAAAGGGTGTTTCATTCATTTGGGACGACGCTTGTCAAAAAGCGTTTGAGGAGATCAAACACTACCTCACCCAACCACCAGTCCTTGCAGCTCCGGTATCCGGAAAGCCTTTCCTGGTGTACGTCCGATCAATGGATCATTCTTTGGGAGCTCTACTAGCTCAGAATGATGACCAAGGGCGAGAACAAGCAATCTACTACCTAAGTAGAACGATGATCGGAGCCGAACATCGGTACAACCCGATCGAGAAGGAATGTTTGGCACTGGTGTTCGCTATTCAGAAAATGCGACACTATCTGGTGGGCCAAACCATAAATGTCATATCCAAAGTCAACCCCCTGAGGTTACTCATGACAAAGCCTTCATCATTGAACGGCCGACTGGCGAAATGGGCTATATTGCTCTCTCAATATGAGATGCACTTCCTACCCCAAAAAGCCATTAAAGGACAAGCGGTGGCGGACTTCTTAGCCGAACACCCAGATCCGAGGGCAGCCAAACTCTACGAGGATCTCCCAGACGAGGTCGCCGAAGCCTGCCAAACCCAGACATTGTTCGAAGGACAAGTATGGCAACTTTTCTTCGATGGTGCATCAAGAACAAGCCCTAAGGGACACACAGTTGCGGGGGTAGGAGTAGTACTCATCTCCCCACAAAATTATGTGATTCCCCGAGCTATCTCGTTAACCGAGCCCTGCTCCAACAATGTGGCGGAATACAACGCTCTTTGATTGGATGCAATTCGCCGATGAGATTGGCGTTTAAAAATCTCGAGGCGTACGGTGACTCCAAACTCATCGTCAGCCAAGTTCGCGGAGAGTATGAGGTCAGGCATGAAGATCTAGTACCCTACTACAACGCGACAATCCACATGGCCGAGAGGTTTTCAAACTTCTACATCGACCATGTACCGCGCAAGCAAAATGCGCATGCAGATGCACTTGCATCCCTTGCTGCCTCCTTAGCTCTTCCAGCTGGAGCAATGGAGAAGGTATTCGTCTATAGCCACGACCTATACTGCCCAAAAAGTCCCTCGGAGATTACCAGAGGTCAACAGGAGATCGTCGCAATAAGGAAACACTTGAAGTGTCGACCGATCCAGAGCTTAAAGACTGGCGATTCCCCTACATTGATTTTGTCTGTACGGCATCTTGCCCGAAGACACCAGGGAGGCGGCTGCCATCCGAAGGAAAGCCTCCAAATTCTACTACAATGCGATTTCGCGAACATTGTATCGTAGATCGCATGACGGGATCCTGCTCCGGTGCCTCTCATCAAAAGAAACCCACGAAGTGTTGAAAGAAGCCCACGATGGTACGTGTGGAGCTCATCAACCTGGCCCGAAGCTGGCAAACCGACTCCAAAGATTGGGTTACTACTGGCCCAAGATGGTTGCCGATGCTGTTGCCTATGCCAAAAGATGTCACGCCTGTCAAATACATGGCGATTTCATCCATCAAGCACCAGGATACCTCCACTCTACGACCTCTACCTGGCCGTTCGAAATGTGGGGGATGGACGTGATTGGTCCTATCAGCCCACCATCATCAAAGGGACATCGGTTCATCCTAGCGATAACCGATTACTTCTCAAAGTGGGCCGAAGCTATCCCTTTGAAGGAGGTAAAATCATCTAACGTGATCAAGTTCGTGAAACATCACGTTATTTACCGCTTCGGTGTGCCTCGGCGGATTGTCCATGACAATGGACCCCAGTTCATCAGCCAGGCTTTTCAGAGATTCTGCGCCAAGTTCAGAATCCAGAGTGTGTCATCAACGGCATACTATCCGCCCGCTAACGGCCTCGCAGAAGCTTTCAATAAGACTATTGGCAAGCTTCTCAAGAAATTCGTCTCGAAAAGTCAACGAGACTGGGACGATAAGTTGGGCGAATGCTTATGGGCCTATCGCACGACTGTGCGAACCCCAACTAAAGCCACGCCATTTTCCTTGGTGTACGGATGCGAAGCCGTCCTTCCACTGGAAATCCAAATTCCATCTCTTCGCGTCGCCTTGACAGCGGAGATGACAACAGAGGAGAAGCATCGACAGCGACTCCAAGAATTGGAAGCCTTGGACGACAAGCGTCTGCAGGCCCAACAACAAATCGAGCTTTATCAAGCTCGTATCACCAGAGCCTTCAACAAGAAAGTCAAATCGCGAACTTTCAGGAAAGGTGACCTCGTCTTAGCCGTCCGAAGACCCATGGTCATGACACACAAGACGAAAGGAAAATTCCAACCCAAATGGGAAGGACCATTTGTGGTAGAGTCAGTCTACTCAAATGGATCGTATCGCCTCATAACCTCAAATGGCGATACACTCATGATGCCAATCAATGGCAAATTCCTGAAGAAATACTATCCCTAGATGGCATTCTTCCACCGATCAAGTTAAAAATACACCTCTGATCAAAAAACATCCAACGCCTCCGACGGCTAAGGATAGAGGAAAATGTTGGCTTTTAAGTCCAACATAAGTCCTCGACAACTTATCATGCTGAGGGGAATAGCATGGCTAGCCCAACCCAAACGGTAGTTGGTAAAGGCACCTCAAATCCGTTGATAGCTGAGGGTTTGCTAAAAATCCTGCTGATCAAGTTAAAAAATACACCTCTGATCAAAAACATCCAACGCCTCCGACGGCTAAGGATAGAGGAAAATGTTGGCTTTTAAGTCCAACATAAGTCCTCGACAACTTATCATGCTGAGGGGAATAGCATGGCTAGCCCAACCCAAACGGTAGTTGGTAAAGGCACCTCAAATCCGTTGATAGCTGAGGGTTTGCTAAAAATCCTGCCGATCAAGTTAAAAAATACACCTCTGATCAAAAACATCCAACGCCTCCGACGGCTAAGGATAGAGGAAAATGTTGGCTTTTAAGCCCAACATAAGTCCTCGACAACTTATCATGCTGAGGGGAATAGCATGGCTAGCCCAACCCAAACGGTAGTTGGTAAAGGCACCTCAAATCCGTTGATAGCTGAGGGTTTGCTAAAAATCCTAAGTGGACTTGATTCCACTCTTCCCTCCAAAAATCCCTTACCAATTCTCATCCATAGAATGGTAGGACCACAAAATGCAATCATTACTATGTTAACACTATACCTCTGGTAATGAATACTCCTCGTCGAGTACAAACCTGGCTTGTCAACTCTGCATAGAGTAACAAACTCTCAAATTTGCCAAGTTAACACTATACCTCTGGCACTTCAAATTCTACTTGTCAATTCTCATCAATAGAATGACAGGTCCTCAAATTGCTCCTATCGCAAGCAAATTCCTGTCAAGTTAATATCACACCTCTGACAAACTACTGTTTAAGTTAACATTATACCTCTAAGCGGTACATCGAGTGCCTGTCAAGTTAATATCACACCTCTGACAGTTACCTTTCTTCAGACTTCCATATCGAAGCTGAAATGGACGATGCCAAGTTAACACTACACTTCTAGCATCCGAGTCATTGCTAAGTTCAACAATACACCTATGGCTATGACCTTTCCTCGACTTCTTAAGCCGAGACGACCAATGCCAAGTTCAACATTACACCTCTAGCATTACTATCACTGTTAAGTTAAACATCACACCTATGACAGTGACACCCTCAGTTTTCCCAAATAAAACTGAGATGCTGATGAGTTAGGTTAATATCACACCTCTAACTCACGTCCTTGTCAAGTTAATATTACACTTCTGACAAGATTACTTCTAAACCGTTAAGTTAATATCACACCTCTAGCGGTAAAAATCTTACTAGATTCCCCACGAGTCTAGTTTCATTTGATATTCTCCCCAACCGAGTATCAAATTCATTTTGGAGGCATTGTTGGTTAACATTACACCGATAAACAATGCTTCCATCAAAATCCCCAGCTGATCTTAAATCAAGTTAATCCCAAATCCTTGACCTTCTCTGGGGGTACACACTCCACTTGTCACTTTCTTTTATAAAGTGGCGGGTCCACCAAAATCATTCTTTTGCTTCTAAAACAAAACATTCAAGACAACAGAAAGAGGCAAAAAGAAAAGTGTCACTTTTATTGATATTCAAGCATATGAAAGTGATACAAAACGCTCTCTTATACAATTAGATGAGTGTTACAATTAAGGAGTACAAAGAAGTCCCTCTCTCTCTCAGAGGCCGTACTCACTCCTTGAAACCGCATCTGATCTCAGGTGCATAATTGGAACCGATTGCGCCATGGCAATGACGCAAAAGTCGAAAGCGCCCTAGCTGATTAAGCTAAGAGCAATGGTGTTCTTGAGGTCCGGTGGCAACAGAAGGTCCTGCAACCCTTCGTTCAGGCGCGTCTCTTTCCCTAGCAGACCATCTAACGAACATGGAGTCACTCCTGGGGTGAGAGAGGAAGTTTAGGAGTCATCACAAAGGATGCTACCCTCCACTAGGTCCAGCGGCAGCAGAAAGTCCTGCATTCATCACCATCCCTTTCCTCCAGCAGGCCATCTAACGGAATGTCCTTGATGTCACTTCTGGGGTAGGGAGAGGAAGAGGATCTCATCCGCCGCCGCAACCGCCGGACCACCCTCGCCGATACTCAGCCTATCCGTCTCTTGCACCAGATCTGAAGAGACCTTGGCGAGGGTTGGGTCCTCGTCAGAGATATAATTTAATCTCTCACAAACGACGAGGACCATAATTTAATCTCTCACAAACGAACGTGGAGCAAGTTCGCCAGCCGGTATATTCTTTCTGGGGCCCAGCAAACCTGAAAAAGGACGAGCAAGCCTACCTGCAAAGAATAAGCAAGAGTCAGAAAATCTGTAACTCAGTACATTTTTATAAAGGAAACTGAGTAACAGAACGCGGCAGCCATTCAAGACTTCAGACGCGAGAATGACCCGCACAGTCAAACAGACGCGAGTCAAACTGCGCCACGCATAGGATTCAAACGCGGCCTCAGTTTGTACCCGCGCCTAATGCACCAGACGCAAAGAATTTCAGGACGCCGAAAATTGCCATCTCTCTGTTGAGTGAACAAGAGTTGCAAGATCCAGGTCTGAAACACGCCAAGGCAATGAAACGCGATGGGCAAAGCCAGCGTCAAGCGCCCGCGTTCAGAGAAGTCAGGTCACTGGCACAAATTCCAGAGAAGGAATGCACCGGGGGACTTCATTCAGATGGTTAGGCCAAAGTTCAGGCTATACACATCATCGGGGGACATACCAGCAGAGACCTCTGGCCAGAGTTGGCCTCTCTGCACCCAAACGCAGGCGTCCAAGATGATCCGAGAGGGGGTTCTTCTTGAAGAGACCAAACCGAAGCGTGAAAGCTCTGGGTCATCTTCATTCTTGGAATTACCTTCATCCATGGAGACGGAATCCCTATCAAGAAACTCTTTTCTGAAGAAGGTGGGACTTCTCAGAGCAATCCAAAGAGAAATAATCCAAGCCTGGATTATAGAAGGGGAGCGCACCCTATTTATAGGCAGGCCCTAATAACTGCCATTAATGAGGCGTTAATTGGAACCGTCACGCACGATTGTCAAAGCCCAGTGAAGGATTGACGCGTGGAACGCCGCTTTGGGAACCGTCGCAAGCGCCGGTTTTCAACCGCCCGCATCGGTTTTGCATTCAAGGGCAGTAACTCCTGAGTCCAATGAGGAGTTGACGCGTGGATAACTGCCTTGGGAATCAACGGATGACTCGGAATCCCAATCGACAGTGAAGACCTGACGAGCAAAGATCTCCTAAAATCTTGAGTCAGATCACATTAAACGCAGATGGGAAAGCCGCGTCCCTTCAACAGATAAGGCTGCATCTCTTGCGTCTGCCCGATCCGCGCAAAACAGATTTGCGTTATTCAGAGCTGCGTCTCACCTTGTGATTGACGCTGCGTCTCACCCCAAGAACTGACAGCCGCGTCTTACTTTACGGATCAATGCCGCGTCTCATCTTTTGATTGACGCCGCATCTCATCAAGGAGACCGCGTTTCGATTTGTGATTGACGCCGCGTCTCATCAAAAGGACTTAGTAGAATCTAAGTTCTTATGAAATGATGACCGCGTCTCACTTTATGATTGACGCTGCGTCTCAGTAAAAGGACTTAGTAAAATCTAAATTCCGGTAGACTGACGACCGCGTCTCACCCTGTGATCGACGCTGCGTCTCGTCAAAAAGGCTTGGTGAAATCTAAGTCCCCATAGATTGATGCCACGTCTCATTCTATGGGATTAATGCCGCGTCTCGCCAAGACCGCGTCTCATTAAAAGAACTTAGTCCTACCTAAGTTCAGTAATCACGACCAGTGATCAAGAGTTGGACTCATCCACAACAGGACAAAGAAATTGGGACAAAAGCTTTAAAGAAAACTTCTATTATATCAAAAAAATGATAGAAGTGGATACAAACACTCTTGATAAATAGAGTGTCCCTTTTCTTTACAAAAAGAAAAAAAAGAAAAGAAGGCTAAATGTCCTGGTGCGCCAAGGAACGGATTTGTTCCCTAAGGCGGTGAATCTCATGCTGGCGCGTCCTCTCAGCCTCCATGATAGCCCGGTCCCGCAGCTCCGCCTCAGATGAGAAATTTCTGGCAGCCAGCTGCATCCGCAGAGATTCCACCCTGGAAGATTGCAGGGATAGACTCTCTTCAGCACGCGCCGTAGCAGCCCGTTGCTCCTCAAGCTCCTTTTTGAGGGAAACAAGTTTTTCCTCATTTAGCGCAAGAACAGCTTCCGCCTTGGCGATAATGTCCCGAGTTCTGAGGATGACTTGCTCCGTGCTCTGCACACTGAGCTCAGATTCCCTCGAATCTCCGGCTAATTTCTGAAATTCAGCCTTGGAATATTCAAGGTCACGGACCTCGGCAGCAATCTGTGCCTCCGCCTCCTGTCGCTCCCGTTCCTGATCAGCTAGGAGCCTAGTCAAGGTGGCCTGGGCTTCATCAAAAGAGCCAGCATCTTCCAAAGATTCCAGCTCCCGCAGGTTATCTCCAAGTTGCTCTACCACCCGTAGGCATGCCCTGGCAAGTGAAGGGCCTCCCGCCAATTCGACGCTCACGGCCATATTTTCAAGAAGCCTCTGGGCGAACTGGAAGGTGCTGTGTCCACGGAAGATGAGATCAATACATGATCCCATCGAGGTGAAGAATTGTTGCACCATCTGACGTGCCAGCTCCCCCATGTCTTCACCACCTAAGAAGCTTCCCGACCCTTTTTCTGTCACGGGATAAGGGATATAAGGCGGGTCTTCTCGCACAAGAGCCGTGCCGGCCGTCGATGTGGCAAGAGCAAGACTACCCACTAGCGCTTCCTGGAGCGCTGCCTCTGCAGGAGCTTCCACGACCAATGAAGGAGTTATAAGCATAACCTCTTCAGAAACTTCCACCGAGAATTGAGCTGTGTGGCCTCCTGGAAGGGTGCCGACCGTCGGACTCCCCACCTGAGCCCCCTCAGTCAGAGCTGCCTTACTAGGTTCGAGGTCCAGAGGCGTCGAGTCCTGTAGAATGGGAGTCTCCCCAGCTTCAGCAGTAGCCTTCTCCACCGGCGGAGTGAGAGCCTCCTCAGCCTCAATGGTTGTTTCCCCTCCTGGCAAAGGGGAAGGCTCCCCAACTTCAACAGCTACCCCCTCCGAGGTTATCTCAGCGGCCGAAGCCTCAATCCCCTTGGGCTGGGTCAACTCTGTTTCCATCGCCTCGACATGCGAGGAAGTTGTACCTTCAGCAGGGATTATCGCCAGCGGTAACGCAGTCGATGATTCACCCCCGTATATTTTCTCCTCCGAGATGTGTGAGAACTTACTCGGGTCAGGAAGAGCGGGTTCATCGCCATGGTCGACTTCATCTTCAAAGTCACTTTCTCCCGATGACGAAGAAGACGATAGCGCCACGCGAGGAAGCTCTGCAACAGGAGCCTTACCCCCAATCACCCCAGTGGTAGGACTAGGGTCGACTGCCCGAGGATTGGAAATAAAGACACTAGGAGACCCCGGCTGCTGTACCTCGTCCCTCCCTTCATGAGCAGAAGGAAACTCGGGCTGAGTTGAGATTCCTGGAATCTCGACATCCTCTTCGCCCATTATGTCAACCTCCGGTGACTCAGCATCACCAGCAATAAGGGGTCGCTCAACAAGCTCCCCTTCCTCCACGGTCTTGCTGCGTGACCTAGGAGCACGGACCAAGCTTGGAAAATCTTCATCTTCCAGCGGTTCCTCAACTCTAACAGGGACACCTTCAGGAGGAACCTCAACTCCAGCAGAGATAGCTCTGGATTGAGAGACTTCAGCCGTTAAGTCCCTCCGAGCCTTCTTTGGGGCAGGCTCAACTACAGAAGCAGAACGTCGACGACGCTTCCTCGCCAATTGCTTCGACCTCCTTGCCGGTCGCGGCTCCACTCTCATTGCTGGTGGCTCCGCCCTCGTCGCTTGCGGCTTTGCCCTTGCCGGTCGCGGTGCCGCCCTCACTACTGGGGGCTCCCTCCTCGATCGTTTCTCGACCTCCCTCTGAGCTTTCAGGTACTGGTCGAGGAGTTTAGTACGTTTACTGGATTCAGACCTCTCCTCGAGACTGGCATTGATACTCTCAAGACATGAAGACTCCGGAATAAGATCTGGCGTCTGGCCGGCTTGGGAGTACCAAGTACAGAAGCTGAAGCTCATACGGCACTTAGGCGCCTCGTCGGGTAGATGGAACGTTGCTCCCGTCCCTCCAGCCACACTGTAATACCAAGCCCGAGCGCCTTCGAACAGGTTCCCGTCAAAGGCAAGTTGAGCATTGGGATTCCCGACGTAAAGCTGATCATAGCCAAATTGTCGGGCAAAACGACTTGGCATATACGGTTCGATAGTGCAGGAAGTCCCTTGGCGAAACAGCACATATCCTGGTCGTATGTTGATCAACCACCAGAAGGCTCCAGCAGGCAATTGTGAGAAGTCATCCCGCCCAGCGACATCCGTGAACAGCTCCCCGGGGGCTGCACCTTGAACCTCTGGAAAACAACGGTTAAGCTGATAGTTCGTGGCACAGGAAAGACGCTTCCTAATGTAATACAGGTAGGTGTCATGCCACTCCGAACGTTCCAGCCGTTGCACAAATGGGATATGATCCATGCTCCCACGCGCCGCCGTCATTAGAGATGGACAATGCATCACGTACCAAGCCATGAGGTACGTGTAAGGCAGCTCAATCCGCGGGTTGGGGTACCTCACCGTCGGGTTCCCCTCTGAGTCGGTATACGGCTCCCCACGGGAATTAGCAGTCTTTGGGGTTCGCAGAAGCTCTTGGTCAGCACCCGCAGCCCGCTTTGAATACCGGCCACCACGGCTGGAAGAAGGGCTATGGGGTGGCCATGAGCCAAGAGTACCGCCGGGTACACCACATCTGCCACAATAACTTCATGTGGTAGCGTGGGCACCACACACCTCTTCAGCCACAACATCAGGAAGCCCGCCAACAGCGCCTGATCAGAAATAGGGGTCCGGGCTTGATGGTGAAAGCTCTCAAAGACCAGGTCAGGGTCGAAGCCGTCCTCGTTCGACTCCGTGGTATAGAACTTGTCAGAAGCTGCGTCGATCCTGTCTTCAACTTCCCCACCAGAACTAGGAGCTAGTCGGATTACTGGGAGATCTTTATTGCTGACATTATTAAACAGATAATCAGCCCAGGATAGTTGCTTGACGCCTCCTGACCTCCAGGCAGTTGTCTGGCCGCAGATGTAGAAATGGCACATCACCTCCCAGTAGGTCTCGTACACTTGAGGAGATTCTTTTTCCAAAAGGCGCAGTTCCCTAGTGGTTGGGACAAATTCCTCGTAAGGAATGTCCCCTGACGACAACCCGGAGACCTCATACAACTCGTGCAGGGCAAGGCCCATCTCTCCGACCGGAGTAAAGAATGTCCCCGTCCGAGGATTGTAGCGCTCCAGAATCCCAAAGAAGTTATGAGAACTCATCGGGACGCCCCACTGCACGGCCCTGACTGCTGGGTACAGCCCCACACGCTTCAGCGGTCCTCAAGATTGGTAAGGACAAAACCCACCATCCTGCCCCACCAGTAGTTCCCTGGAGAGTGGACCCACCCATACGCACGGAAGTCGACAGGATAGTCACCCCCTGCTTCTATGAAGGAATTGAGGAAGGTGGTAGCAAGCTCCGGGATCTCTCCAATTGGGATTTCAGGCTTGGACGACGCAGGGAACAGTCCGACAACTGACCCGTCATGACTATCATGGCGGTCTACCTTTTGAAGGCCAAAGTCACCAAGGGCGATCTCAGGGATATACTGGGAAATGTCCCATTCCATCTTCCGGGGGACAGACATGTGTTGGAAGTAGGACATCGGGAACATCCTCTCCATGTCTGGAAGAAAGAATCTTCCGCCCTTTATCTCACGGAGCCATTTATAGGTCCCCTCAGACACACGACGCCCATCATCATAGATATGATCCCCAAAGAAGAAGGCAGGCTTCTCCAACCTGACGCCGTCATCCGTTTTGAGTGCGGCATCGGTCATAAGTGCCCGAAAGGTTCTCCTGTTAACATTAGAGAGCCTGCGATCCAGTAACTGGTCAGCAGTCACGGGGACACTCATTCTTTGCACAAAGGTCAAGCCCCGGTCGGCACCACCCACGCGTCCAAAGTGGTGCATCTTGGCAAGTGAACCTGAAACATGCGGCACTGCAAAAAGAAAAAGACACTTGGTCAGATACTTTGCCAAAAATAAGGGAAGACGCTAAGTGTTCATAATTCAAAACGCAGCCGAGACACTGGACGCAGGAGTTATCATCCGCGTCCAGACCTGCGAACTTGCACCAAAACGCAGAAGAGATACTGGACGCAGGAATTTTTCGAACCCGCGTCCAGACCTGCAAAGCCGCGTTCCGCAGACCAAGACTTATGAAAATTCTAAGTACTTGGACTCAAACGCCAGATTCTACAAAATCGGCGGTTGAAGACACAGAACGCAAGGATCAAATCCGCGTTCTGCAAACCAAGACTTGTGAAATTTCAAAGTGCTTGGACTCAGACGCCAGATTCATCAAATCGGCGCCTGATGGCACAAAACGCGGCATAAAACGCATGGATCAAATCCGCATTCTGCAAATCGCGTCCAGAGACCTTCACAATTAGAAATGTTCTAAGTGAAGGATCCAGAATGCAGAGTTCACCAGCGTCGGATCATCAGGCCCGCGCCCCGGTTATCATCTCAAGGACAGCGTCCGAGAATCAAACACGATCTTGTGTTAAAGGTTCTTAGGGTTCTATGAACATGTTTTAATGGCGGAACCCACGCCGAAGGTGCATTTTTACCTCGGAAAACACCCTCCTGCGCAGAGGAAGCATCTCTCTCAGCCTCGGCGACGGTCGCCCTTGAGGATGATGCAGTCGGTTTCGTCTTGGGAGCCATCGATGTTCAGATGAACAAACAAGAGGAGGGAAGCTCTCTTTCTCAGCAAATGCGTTCGGAGAAGAAGATGTGTCTCTCTCTAACTGTTGCCTTTTATAGGCACAGAGATTCGCGAAGATACGCAGCGTTTGGCCCAATAAACGCTGCAGCGAATCGCTGCCTGACGCGTGGAGCCAAATCATTGTTTGAACAGGGAAGATCATGCGTCGCGACCCCGCCACAAGTCAGAAGTTGACACGTGGAGCAGTTCATTTAATGAACCGGGAGATCCGCGCGCCAAAAGGCGAAATCTCGCCGTTTCCCCAGGCCAGCTGGCGGCGTAATCATGACATGGCACAGGTGCGCGCCCCAAAGTACGCGGCTCTTCGGTGGACATGCCCCGTCAGCATCATCATAAATGCACCCAGAAAATCGCGTCTGCATTTCAAGAGATGCGTCTCTCCAAAGTCCGCGTCCCCTCAAACGGGCCAAACATCGCGTCTACCCCATGGAAGTCGCGTCTTTAAAGCAGTCTCTGCTTTTTCAAAAAGGAACCTGCGTCCAGTCTCCTGCTTCTGCAAGTCAGTTCAACAGTACACTGACGCAAACAGACAACCAACCACTCCCGGCCAAAAGCGCACCCGTGACAGACTAAAAGCAATCGGGGAGGTCTAGACTGTGTATCTAGACACTCAACACGATCAACTCTGACGGCTTCAAAGAGTTCAACAGTACACTCACGAAGACCAATTCCAGATAAGATCAAGCCCGAAGCATCAACAGTCCAGTCATAGAAGCGAACACGGCTAAGATCCAAAGTATTCCGAAATCCGTCCCATTCAACTGCGGAATATCAGAAACTTTGGAGGGGGTTCTGTAGGCTGTCTAAAAATGACTAACCAACAAGCCATTAAGGAAGCAGTCTCAAGCTCTAGACGCGAGGAATCGAGGCCCGCGTCTCAACATTAAGACGCGTTGGCTCTACACCCGCGTCTCAACGTCCAGACGCGTCGGCCCAAAGCCCGCGTCTCGGCATCAAGGCGCGTCGGCCCGACGCCCGCGCCTCAGCGTCCAGACGTGAAGGCCCGAAGCCCGCGTCTCAACTTTAAGGCGCGTTGGCTCGACGCCCGCGTCTCAAACTTCAAGGCGCGTTTGGCCCAACGCCCGCGTCTCAGTTGCAACTGCCCTGATTGCGGGGCCAGTCACCGCGCATGTAGCGGGTAGTGGCCCCTCATTCGGGAGCGTTTTCAGGAGGCACCTTCACCCCCTGAGACCCCTATAAATAGCCTTGTTTGCTATCAGGAAAGGGAGCTTTTGGAGAGCTTTTGGAGAGATCGAAGCTTTGGAGAAGTCGAGAATTAAGAAGGTCAAGGCATCATCAAGATCGATCAAATCCAAGCAAGAGGATCATCAAGAGGGAAGCACAACTTCAGCAACAGACAGAGGGAGGAGACTCTTCAGCGAGCTTACTGAGTACTAGCCGCTTTTCGCCTACCTCCTCTTTGAGAGTTTTGGTAGACGGAGCTGAGTTACTCTTTCTACCGACCGAAGAGAAGACCCCCGACGGTCCAGGACGGTCATCTGGTCAACGGAGAACAAGATTCACTCTCCACCGCCACACGAAGAACCCAGCATTAAACAAAGGGGGGATTCAAGCTTCAACATCCTCCCTCCCTTGTAACTGGAAGGAAAAGTCTTGTTGTAATCTTTTCATCTGATTCAAAGAAATCTTTACAACAATCCCTCTTTCTTTTTCCGGCGCAAAACAGTTGAAGCTAATCACCAACTAATATCTTGGTTAAAGATCTGAAACTTAAAATCACAAGATTATTAGTAAACATAACTACATGAGTTAATCATCATCAAAACTAGAGTGGAAGGCCTCTGGGCCAACAGTATCTAGATTAAACAACAAGAAAATGGTGAAAGGTATTCCTTACTTGAACTTTGAAAAGGACCGCATTTGCGATGCGTGCCAACTTGGGAAACAAACCAAGTCCTCTTTCAAGTCAATCAAGGATATCATGACATCACGACCCTTGGAGTTGATCCATATGGATTTGTTTGGTCCTACTCAAACCAAAAGTCTAAGTGGGAATCGTTTTGCTTCATTTTAGTTGATGATTTCTGTCGTTTTACTTGGGTTTTCTTTTTAGAACATAAAAATCAAGCCTTTAAGAAAAGAGTTGAAAAGGAAAAAAATTTTCTATTTAAGAATAAGAAGTGATAGAGGTGGTGAATTCAATAACCTACCCTTTATCACCTTTTGTGAAGAACATGGAATTAAGCATGAACTATCTTTTCCTAGAACTCCACAACAAAATGGAGTCGTTGAGAGGAAAAATCGTACATTACAAGAGATGGCTAGGACAATGATAAATGAGTACGGTCTCCCTCATTAGCTATGGGCCGAGGCTGTTAACACATCTTGCTACATATCAAATAGAGTTTTCTTATGCAAAAACACTTCTAAAACATCTTTTGAGATCTATTTTTCTAGAAAGCCAAATGTTTCATACTTTAAAGTTTTTGGTTGTAAATGTTCTGTTTTGAATACTAAAGATAATTTAGGTAAATTTGATGCAAAGTCTTATGAAGCAATTTTTGTTGGTTACTCTATTACTAGTAAAGCTTATAGAGTTTTCAATAAGTCATCTTTGACTATTGAAGAATCTATACATGTAAAGTTTGAGGAATCTAATGTGTTTGTTAAGAATATTGTAGAAATAGATTCCCTAAATGAAGACATGGAAAGAACTACTTTGAAGGACTCACCTACTCTTGAAGACATGCCAAAGGATGATGAAGGAAATGAAGTTCAAGAAAATGAGGTTCAAGGAAATGAAATTCAAGAAGTTGAAGTGGAGACTACTCAACCACTTCCAAAAGATTGGAGATACAATCCACATCATCCCAAGGATCTTATTATAGGTGAAGTATCAAAAGGGTAACTACTCATTCTAAACTTCATGATCTTTGTGGGCACTATGCATTTATTTCTCACTTTGAACCAAAGAACATCCTTGAAGCCAAGGGCGACTCATATTGGTTGCTAGCCATGCAAGAGGAGCTCAATCAATTCGAGCGCAACCAAGTTTGGCATCTTGTTCCTAGGCCCCACGATAGACCAACAATTGGTACTAAGTGGATTTTTAAGAACAAGTTGGATGAGTCAGAAAAATGTTGTTAGGAATAAAGCTAGGTTAGTGGCCCAAGGTTTCACTCAAGTTGAAGGTATCGATTTTGAGAAAACCTTTGCACCCGTAGCACGGCTTGAAGCCATAGGGATGACACTTGCATTTGCTTCTTATAAAGATTTTAAACTTTTCAAATGGATGTAAAAAGTGCTTTTTTAATTGGATTTATTGAAGAGGAGGTGTATGTTGAACAACCCCCTGGGTTTGTTTATCCTACACATTCGGATTTTATTTTCAAACTTGACAAAGCTCTTTATGGTTTAAAACGAGCCCCTAGGGCTTGGTATGAAAGACTTTCTTCATTTCTAATTTCTAATGTTTTAATAAAGGAAAAATAGATACTACTTTGTTTACAAAACATGTTGAAAATGATATACTTATAGTTCAAATATATGTTGATGATATCATATTTGGTTCTACTAATGAAAATCTTTGCAAAGCTTTTGAATCATGCATGAAGGAGGAATTTGAGATGTCTATGATGGGCGAGCTTAACTACTTCCTTGGTCTCCAAATCAAGCAAAGGAAGGATGGGATTTTCATCAATCAAGCCAAGTACACGAAGGAACTTATCAAGAGATTTGGGCTTGAATGGGCTAAGACAAGCAAAACACCCATGGTAACTATCACAAAGCTTGACAAGGATGAACAAGGTACAAGTGTAGACATTAAGCTTTATCGTAGCATGATTGGTAGTTTGTTGTATTTAACGGCTAGTAGGCGGACATTATGTTTTGTGTATGTCTTTGTGCTCGATTTCAATCGTGTCCTAAAGAGTCCCATTTGATTACGGTAAAACGCATTATTAGATACCTTCAGGGCACAATTGAAATGGGTTTGTGGTATCCGAAGACTGGACAATTTTTCATGACGAGTTTTTCGGATGCCAACTATGCGGGTTGTAGAGTGGATAGGAAGAGTACAAGTGGAACATGTCAATTTCTCGGTAATTGTCTTGTTCATGGTCTTCCAAGAAGCAAAATTCGGTAGCCCTCTCAACCGCCGAGGCGGAGTATGTTGCGGCGGGGGCTTGTTGTGCACAAGTCATTTGGATGAAACATACTCTCCTTGACTATGACTTGCATTTTGACCATATTAAAATATTTGTGATAATACTAGTACTATTCATATGACTAAAAATGCAAATCAACATAGTAAGACTAAGCACATTAACATTCGGTATCACTTTCTTCGAGATCATTATGAGAAAAGTGATATTGAAATTGAATATGTTTCTACCGATTTTCAACTTGCCGATATTTTTACAAAACCACTAGACTATGCTAGATTTTCCTTTATTTGTGGTGAATGAACGTTTGTGTTATGGGATCATGAAATTTTTTTTTAACAATGTTTTTCCTTTTTGATGTATGACAAAAAGAGGGAGAAAAAGTTAGCTTATTATTATTTTGGAGTTTCGAATTATGCATTTTGAGTTTGATAAGTTATAAAAAGTAAGTTTTGAGTTTTTGAGTTTTGAGTTATAAAAAGTTAGTTTTGAGTTTTTGAGTTTTGAGTTATAAACGTTAGTTTTGAGTTTTGAGTTTTAAGTTATAACAAGTTAGTTTTGAGTTTTGAGTTTTGGATTTGAGTTATAAGCTTTGAGCAATATGTTTTGAATTCCTATGTCTTTCTTATGCCAAAGTTCTTAGTTTCTACTTTTCATATATATATAGCATGATTTAAGGGGGAGCTTCCAAGTTCCTTTCCCATGTTTTTGTTAAATAACTCATATGTTTTGTCATCATCAAAAAGGGGGAGATTGTTGGCCCAAGATTACAATCACCCAGTTTTTGAGTTTTGATGATTACAAAATATATATAGTTATTTGTACTAATCATTTTCTAGTGTTTAAGTGTGTTTCAGGGTTCTAAGGATTCAAGTTGTGTTCTTCCCTAAAGGAAGGTACTTTTGACTAAAGATGACTCAATTCGGGTTCAAGGATTCAAGCTATACAACATTCCATGGAGAAGCCCTTATTTGAAGACCTTGTAGTCACCTTGAACCTTTGTAAGAATTAGTTTGTTAAAGAATGAGGTTATGATAAGTTGGCTCAAGAAAACACACACACACTTTCATTTTTCAAAATACGGTTTTTTTTTAGTTAATTGATTTAGGTGCATGTCTTGTTTAATATACATGACTCAAAATATTTTATATTTTTACATCTTGTTTATATCATGTATACCAACCCTTATAGCATGCTACTTAATCATATAGCCCTACAAAATTATTTTGAAAATTTTTCAAAGTTCAAAATTTTTCCTATAAAAAATCTGTTTCAGGCCCAACGGTCGACCGGGCGGTCGACCGGATCCATTTCAGGCCTGATCGGTCGACCGCACCGGTCGACCGGGCCTTGTGGTCTTGGCGTGCACGTTTGTGCACGTTTGCCGGTCGACCGGACCGGTCGACCGACTGAAAGACCCTTGCTCTCGGTTTCTGTTGGTCGACCGGGCCAGTCGACCGACAGAACAAAGACTTGTTTTTGTTTGAGCGCTGGTCGATCGGACCGGTCGACCGTGTCCAACTGCTAGTTGCCAAGTTGACTGCCGGTCGACCGGGCCGGTCGACCGATAGCCGCCAGCAGCCCTAACGACTAGTTTTCTGAGTTTTGATCATTGGATTTGATTGTGATGTTTTAGTCAGCTATCTCTGAAATTTGGGGGCTATTTCCTGACCTATTAAACTAGTTATAATGCTGATTAGATCTCCTCTAATCCCTATAAATAGATGGCATTGGTCACTTGTAAAAATCAAGAAAAATACCCATTGTTTTCAAGTTTGAAAAGAAAGAAAAGTTTTCAAAACTCTCAATTTTCTAAGTGCATTCTTGGTTACTATTTTTCAGTGGATTTCAAGCTCTTTTACTTTCTTTGCAACTGAATTTTTCTCACTACACTTCTTGAGCTAAAAATCTTTCCCATTCTATAAGGAAGTTGTAAGAGAGAAGTTTGCGGTCTTGTTGATCACCTTGTTACTTGTTCTATCTTGTGTTGAGATCTTCTTGTGTAGAGGATTGGATTGGTGGGAGTTCGGTACTCTGGTCTTGTGTAGACCTCTTGTAGTTCCTTTGAGGATATAGTGGAAACCCTTCATGGTGGTGAAGGCGGGGACGTAGAGCGGTGGCTCGAACCTCGAAACAAATCCCTTGTGTTTGCGATTGATTTCCTTATTGCTTTTTATTGCTTTATATTTCTATCTTATGATATCTCTTGTGTGCACTTCATTATTGCATCCATTTCATTACTTGCATTTTCTGGTATTTACTCATCTCAACAAGAAAGCAATTACGCGCCTCAACTCATAATCTAGAGGAATCAAAGAGGAGAAGTTCTAGAGCCCTTCACGGGGAATTCGGCTTCAATTTCTTATTTTGAGTGATCGTTTTCATCATATACACATACTTATTTAAAAAGATCATTAGATTAGCATTAACACCTATTCTCCCCCCTCTAGGTGTTTTTCAGTTAGTTTGTTAGAGAGTTAGATGTTGAGTGTTAGAATCATCATCATGAGCCATCAATGGCTCTTGCAAGAGCAAGGCCAAGTAGAGGCTATTAGATTCATGTGGATTATCAAGTAAGAAGTTAGCAAGTTAGTGGTTAGTAGTTAGTTGTCATGAGAGAAAATTAGCTAAACATGTAAAAGGAGTTAGAAAAAGAAAACAAAGAGAGGTAAATAGAGAACCTTTCATAAATTGTCATCTTCTATTACAAGCACTCTTATTTTCCAACCATGTACCACTCCCTCTCCTATTACAAGATCTACAAAAAAATAAAAAATACAAAGAAGGAAGAAGAGAAACAACTACCCTAAACTACAACATGAAGAAGAAAACTACCCTAACTCTCTGGATATATCATTCTGAAGAACCCCAGGGGGTATTTATTGGCCTCAGGAGAAAGAGAACTAGGGGGACAAACCCTGGCCCAAAGCGCTGGCGCGACCGCGCCAGTACGACAGCAAAAACGCGGCCAAAGCCACGTTTCTGAGGCTGTACCAAAGCGGCGATCGCAGCGCCGCTTGCTATGTGCTGTCGCTTCGGTCCCCTATCAGTTGTACCTTCTGGATTTCTAATTTGAGCCCCCTGGTCTGACAGAATCACCTCCTAAGGTCAATGGCTACTTTGTAGGCCTTTAATCACCTATTAAATGGTGATTTAGGGTCTTCTTATTCATTGCACACCATGGACCTAGGATCATACAAGCAAACCATTATTAGCAGTATTTTATATAAAATAAATGTGAAGATGTGGTGAAAATTATGCAATATTAGAGACTAATCACAAGAAGAGAAACAACTAACCTAAACTATCGTAAACTACAACATGAAGAAGAAAACTACCGTTACTTGCTGGATATATCATTCTAAAGAATCCTAGGGGGTATTTATAGGCGTTAGGAGAAAGGTGGCCATGGGACAAACCCTGGCCCAAAGCACTGGCACGGCCGTGCCAGTATGGCCACGAAAACGCTGCTGTACCAGAGCGGCGCGCGCGGCGCCGCTTACTGTGCGCTGTCGCTTCGGTCCCTTGTCAGTTGTACCTTCTGGATTTCTGATTTGAGCCCTCTAGTCTGACAAAATCGCCTCCTAAGGTCAATGGCTACTTTGTAGGCCTTTAATCACCCATTAAATGGTGATTTAGGGTCTTCTTCTTCATTGCACACCATTGACCTAGGATCACACAAGCAAACCATTATTAGCAGTATTTTATATAAAATAAATGTGCAGATGTAATAAAAATTATGCAATATTAGAGACTAATCACAAAAAGAGAAACAACTAATCTAAACTACCCTAAACTACAACATGAAGAAGAAAACTACCCTAACTCTTTGGATATATCATTCTGAAGAATCCCAGGGGGTATTTATAGGCATCAGGAGAAAGGGGGTCAGGGGGACAAATCCTGGCCTAAAACGCTAGCGCGGCCGCACCAGTACAGCTTCAAAAACGCGGCCAAAGCTGCGTTTTCGTAGCTATACCAGAGCGGCGAACGCAGCGCTACTTGCTGTGCGTTGTCGCTTCGGTCCCCCTGTCAGTTATACCTTCTGAATTTCTGATTTGAGTCCCCTGGTCTGATAGAATCACCTCCTAAGGTCAATGGCTACTTCGTAGACCTTTAATCACCATTAAATGGTGATTTAGGGTCTTCTTTTTCATTGCACACCATGGACTTAGGATCACGCAAGCAGACCATTTTTAGTAGTATTTTATATACTGTGCAGATGTGGTGAAAATTATGCAATATTAGAGACTAATCACCTGCCAAGTTC
Organism: Agave tequilana; assembly: GCA_038442645.1. Lineage (NCBI taxonomy): Eukaryota > Viridiplantae > Streptophyta > Magnoliopsida > Asparagales > Asparagaceae > Agave > Agave tequilana. The sequence continues at coordinate 146,260 of JAVJIF010006718.1, read as the reverse complement.
GTCACTCCACTGATGGGATTTTCCCTCCTAGAAGATGAGTGCAGACTTATTATGTTGATGGGATTGTCACCCACTCAGAGTCCTGCCAAATTCACCGCTCCGCTGATGTGATTACTCCCACTTGGAGATGACTGCGACCCACTCTACTTGATGAGATTGTTCCCCTCTCAGAGTCCTGCCAAGTTCAACGCTCCATTGATGGAATGACCCTCACTCGGAGATGACTGCGGATCCACTCCGCTCAGGGGATTGTCCTCACTCAGAGTCTTACTAAGTTCGCCGCTCCATTGATGGGATCACTCCCACTCGGTGACGACTGCGATCCACTCTGTTGATGAGATTGTTTCCCACTAATAGTCTTGCCAAGTTTGCCATCCCGCTGATGGGATTACCCCCACTTGAAGATGACTGCGGACCCACTCTGCTGATGGGATTACTCCCACTCGGAGATGACCGTGGACCCACTTTGCTGATGGAATTGTCCCCCACTCAGAGTCCTGCCAAATTCCCGCTTTACTGATGGGATTACCTCATCGAAGACGACTGCGGAACCTCTCCGCTGCTGGGATTTTCCCCACTCAGAATCCAAAGTTTGTAGGTATCACTGATGGAATTATCCCCACTCAGAGACAGCAATGCAAACTCAGCAAGGCATTATGTTCCTAATTGACCATAAAAAAGGTAGAGATTAACACTCCGAAAAGACATGATCGTATCAATTTCGAAAGCTGTATGGTAAAAACAGAGCAAGTAAGAGCCAAACACAACCATTTTTTATTACAAAATTTTCCATTACATATGTCTCGTATTACCTCTGATAAAAGTGGTGCAAGATTTCCATTACAATTCATATTTCACATTTTTGGAAGAGAAACACAGAATCCCAGGCCCGAACACATCATCCCGCCAGTCCGGCCTCTCCAAACAACAAAGAGATCTTTCCTTTGGAGGAGACAGCGGGCATCCCATCCATCCCGCCGCCTCCGTAGACTCCACAGCTAGAACACCTTCCTTTCTGCTATCACCATCAACATTTTAAAATATCTATCCACTAAAACACCAATCAAATTCCTCCTAAACTGAGGAATTCTGTATTCATGCACTGCTAAATCAGAATCAAAGGTTAAATTGAACAACTCAGGAAAAATATTAACAAGACTAGTATCAGAACACCAATAATTTTTCTAGCAAGCTGTATTTTCACCATTCGCCAGTACAACCTTTGTACATGTCAGAAAAGAATCCAAGTGCTTAAAAATCCCTTTCCAGAAGAGAGGCAGACTGTGATGCTGTCTAATATTCACCCAAAAGCCTTTATGTCCATGGTACAGAAAACAATAAGTTTCCTCCTCAAGATGCCTGGTTGATGAATATATTTCCAAAGCCATTTTCCCTAACAAATAAACCAGAATTCATATTTTTTTTCAAATTAAGAACACCCAAACCACCCTGAATCTTTGTTTTACACACTTCATCCCAGTTAACGAAACAAGCTGCTGCAGCTGACACTTCCTTTCCTCCTTTCCATAAAAAAAACTCCTTCTAACCTTATCAATCGTGGTTTCAGGTTTTTAACCAATGAATTCACACTCAAGATCTCATGGATATAACATAAATAGGATAACATGGAGGTACATACTTAGATTGGATAACACACATTGTTTAATTAATATCCATTTGTTTAGCAAAACAAATATGGCTGTACTTAATGTTCTTTGCTGTAGAATTGCAATGCACAATTTTGGGCTCATGATACAATCTGTGCCATCAATACTTACCTGTGTGTAGTATATCCAGAGCCCTTCTAACTGTTTCACTGTTCTTGGAGAACAAAAATTAAAATAGATGAAAGTTAATATGAGATTGAAGTAGGGTTCCTGAAATTATTAGGTAATATATTCCATGAGAATTTGTTCCATATATTATTACAATTGAGAGCCAAATTTCACGGTCTACTTATCCTTTTCTTCATACATTTCTATGAGTAAAAGGTCATTAGAGAGCCTTTGTATCTACTCCAGGTTCCTGTCTCATGCTTAGCTTTGAGAGTACCTAGAACAGTCAGTTTATCATTGCAGCAGTATTGGAGCAGCAATCAGTAGACACCTCCATGAACTCATCCACATGTCCAGCTGCCTCGTCGAGAAGCCACTTCTCGAGGAACGACAGGGGAGGCTGCTCATTCTGCAGCCTCTCCTTCCCCTCACAAGGGGCTGATTCAGAGTTCAGCTTGTCCCAGTTTGCAATGCTCCCAAGGTTCTCAAACGAAAGTAATGGTTCCAGTTCTTTGGCCTGATTTTCTTTTACGGTAGCCATCGTGATGACATGGTATTGTTAGCACTTGGAGAGGATCTCATCCACCCTTCAAGGAGTCTAGAAATGTTCTCCGTGCTTGAAGCATAAGCAGAATTGCAGGTTGAGACGGCATCTAGATTTCTTGCTTTCAAGATGTCCATATTAGACACGTAGCTGTCCCTTGATGCATGCAACATTTTGATCTTCTTCTTGAGGTGAGTGTTCCAGTAGTTCTTGATATCATTATCTGTTCTCTGGGGAAGGTATGAAGCTATGGCTGCCCACCTACAGAGAAGAAATGAGCAAAAGTTGGGATTGGATTTTGGTTCATCTTGATTCTGATTGTAAGTTAAAAGATTTAATAGATTTCTTTACATATACACAGGATTTTTTGAAAGTTAATTTACTGAGTGCAGCAATTGAAGTTGCCATCTGAATCAATTGTCCAGGCTGTTAAATTTCTCCTATACTCGTATTGATACACAAATGAGCAAATATAGATCCCCCTTCCCCCACCCCCGGCGCCTCATCCCTAATTGTAATATATCTAGTGCATATGAAACTAATGAAATTTTAAATAACATCAAACTTGAAGAAATCTTTACCACTTGATTGAATACTAATCTTCCAACAATATTTGCAAAAAGATTTTGATAATGCATGATATAGTGATCATTCATTGTAATCTATGTATGCATCAATTGGTTACATAGTTTCAGTAACAAAAATCAACAAGTTCCATTTTTACCAAATGGAATACATTTTTACATTTGTGGTCCTCGTGTGTTTTAAGATGTGTTGATCCTAATGGTCTACATATAGTGCTAGTAGTTAGCTGAAGATGGAAACATTTCAAAGAGAGAAACAGGTAAAAAGAAAAAAGAAAAATTTACCTGTTACCAAGCATGGCTTGGAGATGGATGATCATTCCCTCTTCATGTGGGGTGAAGTTCCCGTGTTTGATTCCTGGCCGGAGGTAGTTTGTCCATCTCAGCCTGCAGCTCTTGTTACATCTCAGCAAACCTACACAATTCAAGAACGGATCAAGGATAAATGCCAAAGAAACACCTTTCATTCATTAAAATAAAGCAAGGACAAACCCAGATAGAGATCCTCGGAAAACATAATAGAACAAATTTCAAATTCCTCTCACAGAAACAGTTGGGCAAACCAAGAAGAAGTTAACAAAGAAAAGGATGTACCAGTGATCTTAGGAACGGATCTCCAGTTCCCAGGACCGTGTTGCTGTATGTAGGAGACAAGCATGATGTCTTCTTCAGGAGTCCAAGGCCCTTTCTTGATGCCAACCTTATCACAGCAAGGTGGCCTTCCCATGACTACTAACTACTAAGCCTATAGATCTAGCTAAGATCAGCTTTTCCTTCTTCCTCTGTCCCCTGCAAGTGTTTATTACTGAACATGTGATTTGCTTATATATAGGGGAGACTTGAAGGAGATTAATAATTGAGGCTTTTTACCTATCATCAGCCACCTCGCTGACTCATTGCTTCTCTTCTCTTCTCTTTTTTTACAAAAGTCAGCTCCTCTCTCACCTTTTCTTTTTCAAGGATCACATGAATCCTGAAACCCCCACCCTCACACAATAGAAGTCTACTACCAAGTAGTAGTTACACTTGTATCGTTGAATCAAATTAAGTCTCATAGTGATTCCGATATTACTATCTCAAATAATCTGGGATATGTTGTTATTTGCGTGGGCAATAAAAGTCCTCATGGTCATGAAAACATCTCATTATAATTAGTATCCATCTCTGTATAATTGTATTTCAGGAAACAATGTTTTTGGATTTCTGGAGACTTGTTTGTGCTTAATTTGTTATCCCTGGCAATCAAAATTCTGTGAATGCGACTTGTAGATATTTCTTCACTACATAAGAATTACACACGTGCACGCACACCCACACATACATATGTAATCATCTCGCGAACTTGTGTGTCCTCATACACATATTCTTGTTCCAAATACCTGAAAAGATGAATACAGTCGGTATATATTTTGAACTTCTAGACTTCACAACTTCTCAGTTGACTTTAGTATTTTAGTATCCTCTTTCTACAATAGTCATGCTCACCAAATATAGTGGGCAATGGAATAAGTGATTACATGCTCAATCTGATGCATACAACATGTGCATGCGACATAAGTTGACAATGCATGTGGCGCGCTATGCCCCCATACTTTTCTGTGAAATGAACAAATTATTTAGCAGTAAAAACTGAGTATCTGAGGAAGTATACATGTCTGAATTACTGTCAATACTGAACATTTCTTGTGGCAATTTAGAATGCAACAAAATTTCTTGAGTACAAGATAGAAAGAAGACTAGTATTGCTTGAATGAATGTAGAGGTAAAAGCAAAGATAAAGAAACACCTTTAGCCGGCCAATTAATACAAGAATAGACAGGCTCCTGATCTGTGAACCTCATATGGAGACAGTAGAAAGCAACCATTTATGAAGAAGAAATCCATTCTACACACAGGAAAGCATTACTATCTCCTACAGCACATCAAGAATCCAAACAGTCACAAGTACTACTGGTGATGCACATGCATGGGCCAAAAAATCAACGACCGACAAATTTTATACACTCGAGTGTAAATAACATATGGCAATTTAATCAGTCAAGCTGTAAGATTATCATTATCACATGACCAATTAATGAATCTTATCATGACTGACGAGTCATATTTCAATTACAAGCCGATTGATTTTGTAGGTTAAAACAGAATGGGCTAAGTAACAGAAAGGAAAGATGAAAAGAGCAGTAATGGGATTGAAAGCAGGGGTGCAAGTGGCTAGTAGTGTTGTCTCTTTCTAGTTGGGGTTGGCGTTAAGATACCTATTGTTTCAATGTTTTTAAATAGCCAATTGACAAACCCCCTTAATTGAAAGGCTAAATAATTCATGAAGAATTGAATTATTGACGCAGACAAGGAAGCAAACAATACCGGCTATATCTCGTTCTAGAACCAACGAACCCTAAAAGATACCATTAGGTAGAAAAGCGCTCGAATCTATGAGCAATTGAAAGATAAAAACTGAATTTTAATTGACAATCAAAGTTTATAAGATGATTCTAACAAAGAAACAATGATCTTATATAGGCTTTACAAGTAGAAGTCTAATCTAACTAGGAAAATAGAAATAAATAAAAAAAGGAAACAAATTGGAATCTGAATAGACCCGAAAATAAAATCCTAAATCGAATCAGAAACAGCTGATACGTGATGGGTGGCCGACTGGACAGTCGACCACTTAGTTAAAATTGCATTGCCGGTAGATTGGGCGGTCGACCGGCTAAGAGACTCAGTTTTCTGGTCGCTTTTTTCCTTTTTGGCCGTTCAGAGACTCAACTCATTTGCTCGGTCGACCGGACGGTCGACCGAAGCCTGTGTCTGGCCTGCTTTTGAGCCTTGATTTCTTAATGCCTTCCTACTGAAAAACACCTAGAGGGGGGGGGGGGGGGAGGGGGGTGAATAGGTGTAATTGCTAATCTAACAATCTTTTTTAAAAACTAAGATAGATGAATGATGCAACGATCTCTCATAACAAGACTAAGAGCCAAATACCCTGTGAAGGGTTCTGAACTCCTTCCTCCTGATTCCCCTTGAATGGGTTAGAGGTACGCAATGCAACCTTATTGTATGAGAATTGATCGAACAAAGAATGAATAATATGCAATGATGAAATGCACACAATATATCGCAAGTATCACAAGCAAGTAATAAGGAGCAATAGAGAGTAAAGCGACATAGAGAGTAAGAGCAAGAAGGCAATCGCAAACACAAGTATTTGTTTCGAGGTTCGAGCCACCACTCTACTCCCCGCCTTCACCACCGTGAAGGGTTTCTACTATCCACCGAGAACTTTACAAGGTTTACCGAAGACCGGAGCACCGAGCTCCACCACTTACAAGAACCTCTACCGAAGAGGTGTCTCCACAAGATGAACAAAGAGTAACAAGTAGCCAAGTGATCTCTAAAAGGATCACAAACACTTTATAAACACTTCTCTCTTTACAACTTCCTTATAGATTGAGTAGAGAATTTTGGCTCTAAGAAGTGTAGTGAGAAAACACTCAGTTGTAGAATGATTTTTGCTAGAGAACACAACTGAAAACAAGCTCAAGAAAGAATGAAAATGGAGAGCATAAAAACTTTTCTTCTCTTTGAAAACTTAGGTATTTTTCTTGGTATTTTGCAAGAGACTATTCTCCTCTATTTATAGGGAGAGGAAAGGATTAAAAACAATTTATTTTAAGCTTATTTGATCTGGAAAAGATCTCTAAAAACTCAGAAAAAGTCTGCCAAAAAACAGTCCTAAAAACAGATTTCAGAATAGCACCAAAGAGGAAAGAGCTGTTGGCACTTTGCAGGCCTGGCGGTCGACTGGTCCGGTCGGCCGTCCGCCCTGCTGGCAGTAGCCGTCGGGCTCGGGTCGACCGTCCTCTAAAATGAAACACAGTTTTCTGAAGGCGGTCGACCCAGAAAACCCGAGAGCAAAACTGCTTACAGTCGGTCGACCCGGCGGTCGGCCGACAGACATGCACAAGTGTGTACGTCCTGATACAAGCGCCGGACGACCGGTCCGATCGGCCGGTCTAGCCTGAAACAGAAACACAGCAACAAATAGAACTTGAAATTTTTTGTAAAAACATTTTGAAGTAAGGATAGCTAAGTATCATGCTAGAAAGAGTATACATACATGATTTAAATAAGATATTCATTGTGTAAGAAGTTGGAATCATGTATATGTACTAAGGCATGAAACTTAAAAACAAAAGCTTTAAACATGAAAACTTATATACAAAAATGTGTGTATGTATCCTAGAGCCAATTTTTCAAAACTCAAACTTTAACAAACTATTTCTTACATTGGTTCTAAGGACTATAAGCTCTTCAAGTGGGCTTCTCCATATGATCTTGAAAACTTGATTCTTGAGCCCGAATTGAGGTGACTTGAGTCAAAACACTTCCTTTAGGGAAGAAACCTTCTAGTTTCATTAGAACCCTGAAACACACTCAAACAACAAATATTATTAGTACAAATAACTAATATGTTTTGTAATCATCAAAGCACACTAAAAACGGGTGATTGTAACCTTGGGGTAACAATCTCCCCCTTTTTGATGATGACAAAACATATAAGTTATTTAAACAAAAATGGAAGAAGAGCTTTGGAAAGCTCCCCCTCAAACAATGCTATGTATAAAGAATGGCAATGAGAAGTAAGATACATAAAGCATTGAAAAACACAATAGTTTTGTCAAAAACTTAAATAAACAATAAACAACAAACTTATTCTTTTTACAATAGTTTTGTCAAAACTTAAATAAACAATAAACAACAAACTTATTCTTTTTCTCCCCCTTTTTGTCATACATCAAAAAGGGTTAAACAAAACAAACAAAACAAAAAAAATTTATCTTTAAAAATCCATAATGCAAACATTCAACTCACCACAAATAAAAGAGAATCTAGCATAATCTAATGGTTTAGTAAAAATATCGGCAAGTTGAAAATCGGTAGAAATATAATCAATATCAATATCACCTTTCTCATAATGATCTCTAAGAAAGTGATATCTAATGTCAATGTGCTTAGTTTTACTATGTTGATTTGCATTCTTTGTCATATGAATTGCACTAGTATTATCACAAAATATTTTAATATGATCAAAATGCAAATCAGTCAAGGAGAGTATGTTTCATCCAAAGAACTTGTGCACAACAAGCTCCGGCTGCAACATACTCGGCCTCAGCGGTTGAAAGGGCTATCGAATTTTGCTTTTTGGAAGACCAAGATACAAGACAATTACCAAGGAATTGACATGTTCCACTTGTGCTTTTCCTATCTACCCTACAACCTGCATAGTCGGCATCCGAAAAACTCTTCATTTCAAATAGTCCGGTTTTCGGATACCACAAACTCATTTCAATTGTGCCCTTAAGGTATTTAATAATGCGTTTTACCGCTACTAAATGAGACTCCTTAGGACATGATTTAAAACGAGCACAAAGACATACACAAAACATAATATCTGGCCTACTAGCCGTCAAATACAATAAACTACCAATCATGCTACGATAAAGTTTAATGTCTACACTATTACCTTGTTCATCCTTATCAAGCTTGGTAGTTGTTGCCATGGGAGTTTTACTCACTTTAGCTCCTTCAAGCCCAAACCTCTTGATTAGTTCCTTTGTGTACTTGGCTTGATTTATGAAGATCCCATCCTTCTTTGCTTGATTTGGAGTCCAAGGAAATAGTTGAGCTCACCCATCATAGACATTTCGAATTCATCCTTCATGCATGATTCGAAAACTTGGCAAAGGGATTCATTAGTAGAACCAAAAATAATGTCATCAACATAAATTTGCACAATAAGAATATCTTTTTCTACATGTTCTGTAAACAAAGTTGTGTCAATTTTACCTTTCTTAAAACCATTTGAAATTAAGAATGAATAAAGTCTTTCATACCAAGCCCTAGGGGCTTGTTTTAAACCATAAAGAGCTTTGTCAAGTTTAAAAACAAAATCCGGATGTGTAGGATCAACAAACCGGGGGGTTGTTCAACATACACCTCCTCTTCAATAAAACCATTTAGAAAAGCACTTTTAACATCCATTTGAAATAATTTAAAATCTTTATATGAGGCAAATGCTAGTGTCATCCGTATAGCTTCAAGCCGTGCTACTGGTGCAAAGGTTTCTTCAAAATCGATTCCTTCGATTTGAGTGTAACCTTGGGCAACTAACCTAGCTTTATTCCTAACAACGTTACCCGATTCATCCAACTTGTTCTTAAAGATCCACTTAGTACCAATTGTTGGTCTATCGTGGGGCCTAGGAATAAGGTGCCAAAATTGGTTGCGCTCAAATTGATTGAGTTCCTCTTGCATGGCTCGCAACCAATATGAATTTGCCTCGGCTTCGAGGACGTTCTTGGGTTCAACATGAGAAATAAATGCAAAGTGTCCACAAAAATCATGAAGTTTAGAGCGAGTGGTTACCCCTTTAGATACTTCACCTATGACGAGGTCCTTGGGATGATGAGGATTGTATCTCTAATCCTTTGGAAGTTATTGAGTAGGCTCCACTTCATTTGTTTGATTTTCATTTCCTTGAGCCTCTTCTACTTTAGCTTCACTTCCTTCATCATCCTTTGGCTTGTCTCCCATAGTAGGTGTATCCTCCAAGGTTACTTTCTCCAAGCCTTCATCCAATGCATCTATTTCTACAACATTCTTTACAAACAAGTTAGATTCTTCAAACTTAATATGTATAGATTCCTCAATAGTTAAAGATGATCTATTGAAGATTCTATAAGCCTTTCTAGTGTTAGAATAACCAACAAAAATAGCCTCATAAGATCTAGCATCAAATTTTCCTAAATTATCTTTCGTATTTAAAACAAAACATTTGCATCCAAAAATCTTGAAATATGAAACATTTGGTTTTCTAGAAAAGTACATTTCAAAAGAAGTTTTTGAAGTATTTTTACACAAGAAAACACGATTTGATATATAGCATGATGTATTAACGGCCTCGGCCCACAAATAATGTGGTAGACCATATTCACTTAGCATTGTCCTAGCCATCTCTTGTAAAGTTCGATTTTTTTGTTCAACTACTCCATTTTGTTGTGAAGTTCTAGGACAAGAAAGTTCATGCTTAATTCCATGTTCTTCACAAAAAGTGGTAAAGGGTAGGTTAATGAACTCACCTCCTCTATCTCTTCTTATTCTTAAAATTGAAGAATCTTTTTCCTTTTCAACTCTTTTCTTAAAGGCTTGAAAATGTGAAAAGGCTTGATTTTTATGTTCCAAAAAGAAAACCCAAGTAAAACGTGAAAAGTCATCAACCAAAACAATGCAAAACGATTCCCACTTAGTCATTTGGTTTGAATAGGACCAAATAAATCCATATAGATCAACTCCAAGGGATGTAATGTCATGATATCCTTGATTGACTTGAAAGAGGACTTGGTTTGTTTCCCAAATTGACATGCGTCACAAACCCGGTCCTTTTCAAAATTCAAGGAAGGAATACCTTTCACCATTTCCTTTGTGTTTAACCTACATATATGGTCAAAAGAAATGTGGCCTAATCTTCTATGCCACAACCAAGAGTCATCATCGAGGGCCTTTAAAAAAGTAATATTACAAGACATATTAGACATATCAATCATATAAACATTGTTTTCACGAAAACCGGAAATACACAAGTATTAGATATTCTATCAATAACTTTACAAACTACATTATCAAAAATAACATCAAAACCTTTATCACAAAGTTGACTAACACTCAAGAGATTATGCTTGAGGCCATCAATTAAAACTATATTTTCTATTAAAGGAGATGTACCAAGTTTGACATTACCGATACCGATGATTTTACCCTTGGCGTCATCTCCGAAGGTGACGGTGCCACCTTCATGGTATCTTGATAGGGTTGCAAAGTTGTTGATGTCCCAAGTCATGTGCCTTGAGCAACCACTGTCAAGATACAACAACCCTCTACGTCTTTGAGCCTTGGAAGGTACCTACATCATTTAGCAAAATTGTTGACTTTGGTACCCAAATTCTCTTGGGTCCTTGAAAGTTAGTATTTCGAACCTAAACATTATGACGAGATGCATTAAGTCTATCATAACAAAACTTAACTAAGTGACCTTTACGGCCACAATATGAACATGAAAACACTTTACCATACATGAATGCATGATGTGTGTGTGAAGTGTGAGCATGTTTGTGGGGTTTGGCATGATGTAGAGGTTGTGTGGTATGAACATGAGCATGAACATGAGATTGTTTCTTAAGGGCTTGTTTCTTAGGAAACATAGCCTCAAGTTTATTTTTATCAAATTCACACTTTTTCAAAACTACAACTAAAGAATCAATTTTCTCTTTAAGCATGGTGATCTCATTATCATTAACTTGTGTAAACTTACCTTTACAAGAAATTTTATAATTGTTAAAATCTTTTTGGGTGGAAACAAGAGTGGAAAGTAATTCATCTTTTTCTTTGGAAAGAGTAAAAAATTGATGATTAAGAGACTCATTTTCCTTTTTTATTTTTAAATACTTTTTCTTAAGAAAATCATAGTTATGTGAAAGCTCTACAAATGCTTCTCCTATTTCATCCATGGAAAGTTCATTATCAAAAGAAGTGGAAGGGGTTACCTTGCTTGTGCTTTCATTAGCCATGAAGCACATGTTGGCGGTGTCAATTTCCTCCTCGGATTCGCTCTCGGAATCCCATGTAGCCTTCGATGCTTTCTTCTTGTAAGGCTTCTTTGAGGTGGAGGGCTTTACTTTATCCGGGCACTCCGCAACAATGTGTCCCGGTCTTTGGCAATTGAAGCAAATTATCTTTCTTTCTTCTTTGCCTCCTTGCCATCTCCTTCCTTGAAACTTAGCCTTGTTATACATCCTCCGGACGTTCTTAACGAGAAGTGAGAGCTCTTCGTCATCTTCTTCTTCATTGTCTTCGTCGGAGCATGAGGATTGACTCTTGAAGGCAATTGATTTCTTCTTGGAAGGAGCCATGTCCTCCCTAGCTTTTCTCTCCATCTCATGGGTTTTGAGGTTCCCAATGAGACTTATAAGCTCCATCTCCTCCTTGTCATTGAGTTCCTTCAAGGCGGTTGGGAGGAAGAGCTCGGATGATCTTTCTTACTCTTGGTCATTGTCGATACCATCACCTAGAGAAGAAAGTCCATTAGTGATCTTGGTAAATCTTGTAACCATATCATCTATGGTTTCATTTTCTTGCATGCAAAAGTTCTCATATTGGGACCGAAGAAGGTCTATTTTAGCTCTCTTCACTTGTGAAGTCCCCTCATGTGTAACTAGCAAATGTGTCCAAATTTCATTTGCGGACTTGCAATGAATAACTCTAGCTATGTCATCATCATTAAGGGCTTGAAAGAGTGCATAATGAGCCCTAGTATTGGCATCAAATTCCTTAGTCTCAATTTCGGACCAAGTGGATTCATCACCAGGGGGTGCACTAAATGGTTTGGTCACGGCCTTTGCAACTCGACTTCCTAGAGATTGCAAGAAAACGGTCATCTTAACCTTCCATATGGGAAAGTTAAGTCCATCAAATTTTGGGGGGTCTTAATTCCATCGGCCATTTTTACTAAGTGATAGTGAATGAAAAATGAACGAAGTGATTAGCAAAAATAGGATCTCTCTAAGGTTGTTAAGTCAAGAGCCTAGAGACCAAGCTCTGATACCAATTAAAAAACACCTAGAGGGGGGGTGAATAGATGTAATTGCTAATCTAACAATCTTTTTAAAAACTAAGATAGATGAATGATGCAACGATCTCTCATAACAAGACTAAGAGCCGAATACCCTGTGAAGGGTTCTGAACTCCTTCCTCCTGATTCCCCTTGAATGGGTTAGAGGTGCGCATGCAACCTTGTTGTATGAGAATTGATCGAACAAAGAATGAATAATATGCAATGATGAAATGCACACAATATATCACAAGTATCACAAACAAGTAATAAGGAGCAACAGAGAATAAAGCGAAATAGAGAGCAAGAGCAAGAAGGCAATAGCAAACACAAGTATTTGTTTCGAGGTTCGAGCCACCGCTCTACTCCCCGCCTTCACCGCCGTGAAGGGTTTCCACTATCCACCGAGGACTTTACAAGGTCTACCGAAGACCGGAGCACCGAGCTCCACCACTTACAAGAACCTCTACCGAAGAGGTGTCTCCACAAGATGAACAAAGAGTAACAAGTAGCCAAGTGATCTCTAAAAGGATCACAAACACTTTATAAACACTTCTCTCTTTACAACTTCTTTATAGATTGAGTAGGGAATTTTGGCTCTAAGAAGTGTAGTGAGAAAACACTCAGTTGTAGAATGATTTTTGCTAGAGAACACAACTGAAAACAAGCTCAAGAAAGAATGAAAATGGAGAGCATAAAAACTTTTCTTCTCTTTGAAAACTTAGTTATTTTTCTTGGTATTTTACAAGAGACTATTCTCCTCTATTTATAGGGAGAGGAAAGGGTTAAAAACAATTTATTTTAAGCTTATTTGATCTGGAAAAGATCTCCAAAAACTCAGAAAAAGTCTGCCAAAAAACAGTCCTAAAAACAGATTTCAGAATAGCACCAAAGAGGAAAGAGTCGTTGGCACTTTGCAGGCCTGGCGGTCGACCGGTCTGGTCGGCCGTCCGCCCTGCTGGCAGTAGCCGTTGGGCTCGGGTCGACCGCTCGGGTCGACCATCCTCTAAAATGAAACACAGTTTTCTGAAGGCGGTCGACCCAGAAAACCCGAGAGCAAAACTGCTTACAGTCGGTCGATCCGGCGGTCGGCCGACAGACATGCACAAGCGTGAACGTCCTGATACAAGCGCCGGTCGACCGGTCCGGTCGGCCGGTCTAGCCTGAAACAGAAACACAGCAACAGACAGAACTCGGAATTTTTTGTAAAAACATTTTGAAGTAAGGATAGCTAAGTATCATGCTAGAAATAGTATACATACATGATTTAAACAAGATATTCATTGTGTAAGAAGTTGGAACCATGTATATGTACTAAGGCATGAAACTTAGAAACAAAAGCTTTAAACATGAAAACTTATAAACAAAAATGTGTGTGTGTGTGTATCCTAGAGCCAATTTTTCAAAACTCAAACTTTAACAAACTATTTCTTACATTGGTTCTAAGGACTACAAGTTCTTCAAGTGGGCTTCTCCATATGATCTTGATAACTTGATTCTTGAGCCCGAATTAAGGTGACTTCAGTCAAAACACCTTCCTTTAGGGAAGAAACCTTCTAGTTTCATTAGAACCCTGAAACACACTCAAAGCACAAATAACTAATATGTTTTGTAATCATCAAAACACACTAAAAATGGGTGATTGTAACCTTGGGCAAACAATCTCCCCCTTTTTGATGATGACAAAACATATAAGTTATTTAAACAAAAATAGAAGAAGAGCTTTGGAAAGCTCCCCCTCAAATAATGCTATGTATAAAGAATGGCAATGAGAAGTAAGATACATAAAGCATTGAAAACACAATAATTTTGTCAAAAACTTAAATAAACAATAAACAACAAACTTATTCTTTTTACAAGAGTTTTGTCAAAAACTTAAATAAACAATAAACAACAAACTTATTCTTTTTCTCCCCCTTTTTGTCATACATCAAAAAGGGTTAAACAAAACAAACAAAAATTATCTTTAAGAATCCATAATGCAAACATTCAACTCACCACAAATAAAAGACAATCTAGCATAATCTAATGGTTTAGTAAAAATATTGGCAAGTTGAAAATCGGTAGAAACATAATCAATATCAATATCACCTTTCTCATAATGATCTCTAAGAAAGTTATATCTAATGTCAATGTGCTTAGTTTTACTATGTTGATTTGCATTCTTTGTCATATGAATTGTACTAATATTATCACAAAATATTTTAATATGATCAAAATACAAATCATAGTCAAGGAGAGTATGTTTCATCCAAAGAACTTGTGCACAACAAGCTCCTGCTGCAACATACTCCGCCTCGGCGGTTGAAAGGGCTACCGAATTTTGCTTTTTGGAAGACCAAGATACAAGACAATTACCAAGGAATTGACATGTTCCACTTGTGCTCTTCCTATCTACCCTACAACCCGCATAGTCGGCATCCGAAAAACTCTTCATTTCAAATAGTCCGATTTTTGGATACCACAAACCCATTTCAATTGTGCCCTTAAGGTATTTAATAATGCGTTTTACCGCTACTAAATGAGACTCCTTAGGACATGATTGAAAACGAGCACAAAGACATACACAAAACATAATATCCGGCCTACTAGCCGTCAAATACAATAAACTACCAATCATGCTACGATAAAGTTTAATGTCTACACTATTACCTTGTTCATCCTTATCAAGCTTGGTAGTTGTTGCCATGGGAGTTTTACTCACTTTAGCTCCTTCAAGCCCGAACCTCTTGATTAGTTCCTTTGTGTACTTGGCTTGATTTATGAAGATCCCATCCTTCTTTTGCTTGATTTGGAGTCCAAGCAAATAGTTGAGCTCACCCATCATAGACATTTCGAATTCATCCTTCATGCATGATTCAAAAACTTGGCAAAGGGATTCATTAGTAGAACCAAAAATAATGTCATCAACATAAATTTGCACAATAAGAATATCTTTTTCTACATGTTTTGTAAGCAAAGTTGTGCCAATTTTACCTTTCTTAAAACCATTTAAAATTAAGAATGAAGAAAGTCTTTCATACCAAGCCCTAGGGGCTTGTTTTAAACCATAAAGAGCTTTGTCAAGTTTAAAAACAAAATCCGGATGTGTAGGATCAACAAACCGGGGGTTGTTCAACATACACCTCCTCTTCAATAAAACCATTTAGAAAAGTACTTTTAACATCCATTTGAAATAATTTAAAATCTTTATATGAGGCAAATGCTAGTGTCATCCGTATGGCTTCAAGCCATGCTACGGGTGCAAAGGTTTCTTCAAAATCGATTCCTTCGATTTGAGTGTAACCTTGGGCAACTAACCTAGCTTTATTCCTAACAACGTTACCCGATTCATCCAACTTGTTCTTAAAGATCTACTTAGTACCAATTGTTGGTCTATCGTGGAGCCTAGAGCAAGGTGCCAAACTTGGTTGCGCTCAAATTGATTGAGTTCCTCTTGCATGGCTAGCAACCAATATGAATTGGCCTCGGCTTCGAGGACGTTCTTGGGTTCAACATGAGAAATAAATGCAAAGTGTCCACAAAAATCATGAAGTTTAGAGCGAGTGGTTACCCCTTTAGATACTTCACCTATGACGATGTCCTTGGGATGATGAGGATTGTATCTCAAATCCTTTGGAAGTTGTTGAGTAGGCTCCACTTCATTTGTTTGATTTTCATTTCCTTGAGCCTCTTCTACTTTAGCTTCACTTCCTTCATCATCCTTTGGCTTGTCTCCCATAGTAGGTGTATCCTCCAAGGTCACTTTCTCCAAGCCTTCATCCAATGCATCTATTTCTACAATATTCTTAACAAACAAGTTAGATTCTTCAAACTTAACATGTATAGATTCCTCAATAGTCAAAGATGATCTATTAAAGATTCTATAAGCCTTGCTAGTGTTAGAATAACCAACAAAAATAGCCTCATAAGATCTAGCATCAAATTTTCCTAAAATATCTTTCGTATTTAAAACAAAACATTTGCATCCAAAAACCTTGAAATATGAAACATTTGGTTTTCTAGAAAAGTACATTTCAAAAGAAGTTTTTGAAGTATTTTTACACAAGAAAACACGATTTGATATATAGCATGATGTATTAACGGCCTCGGCCCACAAATAATGTGGTAGACCATATTCACTTAGCATTGTCCTAACCATCTCTTGTAAAGTTCGATTTTTTCGTTCAACTACTCCATTTTGTTGTGGAGTTCTAGGACAAGAAAGTTCATGCTTAATTCCATGTTCTTCACAAAAAGTGGTAAAGGGTAGGTTAATGAACTCACCTCCTCAATCACTTCTTATTCTTAAAATTGAAGAATCTTTTTCCTTTTCAACTCTTTTCTTAAAGGCTTGAAAATGTGAAAAGGCTTGATTTTTATGTTCCAAAAGAAACCCAAGTAAAACGTGAAAAGTCATCAACCAAAACAAATGCAAAACGATTCTCACTTAGACTTTTGGTTTGAGTAGGACCAAATAAATCCATATGGATCAACTCCAAGGGACGTGATGTCATGATATCCTTGATTGACTTGAAAGAGGACTTGGTTTGTTTCCCAAATTGACATGCGTCACAAACCTGGTCCTTTTCAAAATTCAAGCAAGGAATACCTTTCACCATTTCCTTTGTGTTTAACCTAGATATATGGTCAAAAGAAATGTGGCCTAATCATCTATGCCACAATCAAGAGTCATCATCGAGGGTCTTTAAACAAGTAATATTACAAGACATATTAGACATATCAATCATATAAACATTATTTTCATGAAAACTGGAAAATACACAAGTATTAGATATTCTATCAATAACTTTACAAACTACATTATCAAAAATAACATCAAAACCTTTATCACAAAGTTGACTAACACTCAAGAGATTATGCTTGAGGCCATCAACTAAAACTACATTTTCTATTAAAGGAGATGTACCAAGTTTGACATTACTGATACCGATGATTTTACTCTTGGCGTCATCTCCGAAGGTGACGGTGCAACCTTCATGGTATCTTGATAGGGTTGCAAAGTTGTTGATGTCCCAAGTCATGTGCCTTGAGCAACCACTATCAAGATACCACAACCCTCTACGTCTTTGAGCCTTGGAAGGTACCTACATCATTTAGCAAAATTGTTGACTTTGGTACCCAAATTCTCTTGGGTCCTTGAAAGTTAGTATTTTGAACCCAAACATTATGACGAGATGCATTAAGTCTATCATAACAAAACTTAACTAAGTGACCTTTACGGCCACAATATGAACATGAAAACACTTTACCATACATGAATGCATGATGTGTGTGTGAAGTGTGAGCATGTTTGTGGGGTTGGCATGATGTAGAGGTGTGTGCTATGAACATGAGCATGAACATGAGATTGTTTCTTAGGGGCTTGTTTCTTAGGAAACATAGCCTCAAGTCTATTTTTATCAAATTCACACTTTTTCAAAACTACTCCTAAAGAATCAATTTTCTCTTTAAGCATGGTGATCTCATTATCATTAACTTGTGTAAACTTGCCTTTACAAGAAATTTTATAATTGTCAAAATCTTTTTGGGTGGAAACAAGAGTGGAAAGTAATTCATCTTTTCTTTGGAAAGAGTAAAAAATTGATGATTAAGAGACTCATTTTCCTTTTTCATTTTTAAATACTTTTTCTTAAGAAAATCATAGTTATGTGAAAGTTCTACAAATGCTTCTCCTATTTCATCCATGGAAAGTTCATTATCAAAAGAAGTGGAAGGGGTTACCTTGCTTGTGCTTTCATTAGCCATGAAGCACATGTTGGCGGTGTCAATTTCCTCCTCGGATTCGTTCTAGGAATCCCATGTAGCCTTCAATGCTTTCTTCTTGTAAGGCTTCTTTGAGGTGGAGGGCTTTACTTTATCCGGGCACTCCGCAACAATGTGTCCCGGTCTTTGGCAATTGAAGCAAATTATCTTTATTTCTTCTTTGCCTCCTTGCCATCTCCTTCTTCCTTGAAACTTAGCCTTGTTATACATCCTCCGGACGTTCTTAACGAGAAGTGAGAGCTCTTCGTCATCTTCTTCTTCATTGTCTTCGTCGGAGTATGAGGATTGACTCTTGAAGGCAATTGATTTCTTCTTGGAAGGAGCCATATCCTCCCTAGCTTTTCTCTCCATCTCATGGGTTTTGAGGTTCCCAATGAGACTTATAAGCTCCATCTCCTCCTTGTCATTGAGTTCCTTCAAGGTGGTTGTTTTGACTTCCCATGAAGGAGAAAGAGCCCGGATGATCTTTCTTACTCTTGGTCATTGTCGATACCATCACCTAGAGAAGAAAGCCCATTAGTGATCCTGGTAAATCTTGTAACCATATCATCTATGGTTTCATTTTCTTGCATGCAAAAGTTCTTATATTGGGACCGAAGAAGGTCTATTTTAGCCCTCTTCACTTGTGAAGTCCCCTCATGTGTAACTAGCAAATGTGTCCAAATTTCATATGCGGACTTGCAATGAATAACTCTAGCTATGTCATCATCATTAAGGGCTTGAAGGAGTGCATAATGAGCCCTAGCATTGGCATCAAATTCCTTAGTCTCAATTTCGGACCAAGTGGATTCATCACCGGGGGTGCACTAAATGGTTTGGTCACGGCCTTTGTAACTCGACTTCCTAGAGATTGCAAGAAAACGGTCATCTTAACCTTCCATATGGGAACATTAAGTCCATCAAAATTTTGGGGGGTCTTAATTCCATCGGCCACTTTTACTAAGTTATAGTGAATGAAAAATGAATGAAGTGATTAGCAAAAATAGGATCTCTCTAAGGTTGTTAAGCCAAGAGCCTAGAGACCAAGCTCTGATACCAATTGAAAAACACCTAGAGGGGGGTGAATAGGTGTAATTGCTAATCTAACAATCTTTTTTAAAAACTAAGATAGATGAATGATGCAACGATCTCTCATAACAAGACTAAGAGCTGAATACCCTGTGAAGGGTTTTGAACTTCTTCCTCCTGATTTCCCTTGAATGGGTTAGAGGTGCGCAATGCAACCTTGTTGTATGAGAATTGATCGAACAAAGAATGAATAATATGCAATGATGAAATGCACACAATATATCACAAGTATCACAAACAAGTAATAAGGAGCAATAGAGAGTAAAGCGAAATAGAGAGCAAGAGCAAGAAGGCAATCGCAAACACAAGTATTTGTTTCGAGGTTCGAGCTACCGCTCTACTCCCCGCCTTCACCGCCGTGAAGGGTTTCCACTATCCACCGAGGACTTTACAAGGTCTACCGAAGACCGGAGCACCGAGCTCCACCACTTACAAGAACCTCTACCGAAGAGTTGTCTCCACTAGATGAACAAAGAGTAACAAGTAGCCAAGTGATCTCTAAAAGGATCACAAACACTTTATAAACACTTCTCTCTTTACAACTTCCTTATAGATTGAGTAGGGAATTTTGGCTCTAAGAAGTGTAGTGAGAAAACACTCAGTTGTAGAATGATTTTTGCTAGAGAACACAACTGAAAACAAGCTCAAGAAAGAATGAAAATGGAGAGCATAAAAACTTTTCTTCTCTTTGAAAACTTAGGTATTTTTCTTGGTATTTTGCAAGAGACTATTTTCCTCTATTTTGGGAGAGGAAAGGGTTAAAAACAATTTATTTTAAGCTTATTTGATCTGGAAAAGATCTCCAAAAACTCAAAAAAAGTCTGCCAAAAAACAGTCCTAAAAACAGATTTCAGAATAGCACCAAAGAGGAAAGAGCCGTTGGCACTTTGCAGGCCTGGCGGTCGACCGGTCCGGTCGGCCGTCCGCCCTGCTGGCAGTAGCCGTTGGGCTCGGGTCGACCGCTCTGGTCGACCGTCCTCTAAAATGAAACACAGTTTTCTGAAGGCGGTCGACCCAGAAAACCCGAGAGCAAAACTGCTTACAGTCGGTCGACCTGGCGGTCGGCCGACAGACATGCACAAGCGTGCACGTCCTGATACAAGCGCCGGTCGACTAGTCCGGTCGGCCGGTCTAGCCTGAAACAGAAACACAGCAATAGACAGAACTTGAAATTTTTGTAAAAACATTTTGAAGTAAGGATAGCTAAGTATCATGTTAGAAAGAGTATACATATATGATTTAAACAAGATATTCATTGTGTAAGAAGTTGGAATCATGTATATGTACTAAGGCATGAAACTTAGAAACAAAAGCTTTAACATGAAAACTTATAAAAAAAAATTTGTGTGTGTGTATCCTAGAGCCAATTTTTCAAAACTCAAACTTTAACAAACTATTTCTTACATTGGTTCTAAGGACTACAAGTTCTTCAAGTGGGCTTCTCCATATGATCTTGAAAACTTGATTCTTGAGCCCGAATTGAGGTGACTTGAGTCAAAACACCTCCTTTAGGGAAGAAACCTTCTAGTTTCATTAGAACCCTGAAACACACTCAAACAACAAATATTATTAGTACAAATAACTAATATGTTTTGTAATCATCAAAACACACTAAAAACGGGTGATTGTAACCTTGGGCCAACACCTACATCAATTCCCTCCCTCTTCAAAAACACTCATCTTCGAGTTTCGATCAATTGAACCCTCAACGTTACCATCTTCAACAAACTCAGCTTGAGGAAAAATTTGATCCCAAAATTTTGATCTGCCTCGATTGCATATTGATATGAGTTTAGGATCCATTTTATTGACTTTGGAATTGATGGATTTGACTTCTAGGCAACTCTTTTACGTTCCAAGTGAACATATATATTCTCTTTATCTTTGTGGGTAGCATCAACATTATGTTGCCATAGTCTCTCCAAAAGAATATGACACTTGTCTATATCAGCAACATTACAAGCAATGGAATCTTGATAGAATCTGCCAATATAAATAGGAACATGTATAGATCAATTCCCTTGATGGTGGGGCCTTTCTTGATCCAACCAATGGTGTAAGGATGAAGATATGGCTTCATCTCTAGCTTTAAATGGTCTACAAGTATTTTAGACACGATATTCTCGCAACTTCTATTGTCAATGATGAGGTTGCATACCTTGCCTTGATCGAATACCTTGAATAAAAAATTCGATGTCGTTGTGTGGTGTCGGGAACTTCTGGTTGCAGAGCAATTTCTGAATAATACAACTTATAGGATCTCCATATTTTTCGGCAAAGTTAGAATCACTTGCTTCCGCAATCATGACTCTTTCTTCTTCGTCATCTTTGAATCTGCCATGTTAACTGATTTCCTCTTAGGGTACTCATTAGATTTGTTTACAGGCTCTCTACACCTGTAGCACTTACCAACTCCAGTTTTAACATAGGGATTTTATTTGTTCTTTGCAGCCACGACGGGTGCTACTACCGAGGCTCAAGTGGTGGTATTGGTCGGTCATCGGGCTAGAGGCCGGTCGACCGATGGGGAATTTGAATGTATTCCTATGCCGCTTGT
This sequence comes from Agave tequilana, assembly GCA_038442645.1. Taxonomy (NCBI): domain Eukaryota; kingdom Viridiplantae; phylum Streptophyta; class Magnoliopsida; order Asparagales; family Asparagaceae; genus Agave; species Agave tequilana. Next base: position 124,299 of record JAVJIF010006718.1, on the reverse strand, counting down.
TGACTTTTCAAATGTTGTTGGGAGTTTGAAAGGTGTCGTTCTACTTTGCATTCTTTCAATTTTCAAGGCTTTGTTGTGGGCCTCGTCAATAGAGAACATATCGTGAAAGATCATGCGCTCTTGGATGAAGTAATTTAGACCGCTGATGTACTTTGTCGCTTGTTATTCCTCTATTATGGATAGATCACAACAGGATAAGGGCTGATAGAACTCCTCTGTGCATGTCATGATAGTCCTTGTCCCTTGTTGGCAATGCTCAAATTGATTATAGAAAATTTATTGATAGCCGGGTGGAAGAAGTCTACCTTGAAGGAGCTATTTCATGTGTCTTCATATCATCACGGGTGACTTGCCTTGACATCTCCTTGTGATTTGCAGTTGATCCCACTGTGTGACTGTCCCTCCCTTGAGTTTGTAAGTCACAAACTTGACACACTTCTCCTCGGGAACATAAGCCGTGTGGAAGAACTTTTCCACTTCGGAAACTCAGTCCAAGAAAAACTCTATATCAAGATTCTCGCTAAAAGAAGGAATCACAATCTTCATCCTATATTCATGAGGACTTGGGTGATCGCTTTCCCTATGTCGATTAGGGTGAGAAAATTCACTTCCCCTGTTAGGATTATGAAATCCACTTCCCCTATGTTGATTAGAATTAGCGAATCTCCATGGTCATCTGTAGGCAAATCCTCCATCTTTAAACTTGTCTTCAAGGTCATCTCCTTGGTAGAAGAAATTGTTCAGCTCTTCCTCATCGGGAAATTCATCAAATTGTTAACTCTGAGGAGGATGTCTAGGTGGTGAATGATAAGGTAGGTAGTGATATGATGGAAGTTGATGTGGTGGAGGTTGATTTGGTGGTGATTGGTGTGGAGGAGGTTGATTTTGTAGAGGTTGATTTGTTGGGGGGGGGGGAATGAAAATTACCTGGTAAATGATCTTGTCTGCTTTGATACATATATACCATCATCTAGATTTTGACCATCAATTTTAAGGAACAATCTCTTGAATTCTTGAACACATTGTCCAAAGTTGATTCAAGAGCGCTAATTCTCCCTTGAACAATATCCCCTTGTAGAAAGGTTTTGCTATCCGTCGTCATCTCCTACCATCATCAAAAATAGCCTACTTAATGCATATAAGAAAGCGAACAACGCCGGTTATATCTCGTTCTAACGCCAACGAACCCTAAAGGATATCTTTAGGTAGAAAAGCAGTCGAATCCACGAGTAAAGCACTCGAATCCATGAGCAAAAGATAAACAACTCGAATTCACAAGTAATAAAAAGAGAACAATTGAATTTTAATTGATAATCAAAGTTCATAAGATGATTCTAAAAAAACGAAGATACAGTGGTCTTATATAGACTTTATAAGTACAAGTCTAATCTAACTAGAAAACTAGAAACAAATAAAGAAAAATGAAACAAAGTGGAATCTAAAACGGACTCAAAAATCAAATCCTAAAAGGACTTTGAAACAACTTATATGCGATGGGCGGTCGACCGCCTAGTTAACTTGCATTGCTAGTCGACCGGCAGTCAAGCGGCTAAAAGACTCAGTTCTGTGGTCGCTTTTCTGCTTTCTGACCGTTTGACCCGGCGGTCGACCGGAGATCTATTGTAATTTGTTTGCTCAGTCGACCGGGGCGGCCTAAGAGATTTTATATTCTGATCTGAATTTCAATGTTAAGTGTTATATACATATCATAACCTCTGACCTCACTTCATGTTCATTCATACAGAGCTTTCCCACATTTCTCCTGCCAAAGCCCCTAATGATAGTCATGAAACTAACCTTCAAACATTTTGGAAAATTGGAAGCAAAAAAGTCACCAAAATCAATCACACTCTCGGACTACACCATCAAAGGGGGAAAAATCACCAAGAAGCGCAAGCTTCTTGGGCTTTGTTTGCACCATCGCTTTCTTGACCAGCGCATGAGGCGAGTAAATAAGAGTAAGCTTCAAACAAAATAGGGCCTGCTTACCTTTCTATAGTAAGCAGCTAAACATTAAACCCCGTATTAAATCGCCTCTGCAGTTTCCTTTTCAGCTCCTTCAATCCTCCTGGCATGCATGAGGTGACTTCTCAGGAATATGCGGTGACAGCCATATATGCATGTGAAGTGGGGTTATTGGTTTTAAGAAAGTGGGTGGAAGTAAGAAAATAGAGAAGTGTCATTTCTCACTTTTGTATCTATCTAAACACCAGAAAAAGAAAATGAGAAAACTTCTTTTTCTTTTCTCTTTTTCTTTTTACACAACTATTTCCTCACTTTCAAGGTGATACTGTTAATTTTGTGGTCATGTAAATCTCATTTGTAGTAAGTTGTAGCTCAAAACAGTTAATTTTATGATCATGAAAATTTCACTTGCATTCTAATTACAGTCCAACTTTTATTTTTCTTTTTTAATTTTGATTTTAATATTATTTGCGGTCAACTTTATGGTCAACTTTTCCACTTTCTCTTTCACATTACCATCCAAATCAGAAAAGACATAATATTTTTCAAACCGCACTTCTCAACAATATCCAAATACTAAAAACATACTAACCAATTCTCAAATTTTAAAGGGAACTATTGCTTCTTCCTCAGTTCCTCACTTCCACCCCTAACCAAATAGCCCAAGTGCTAAAGATCATTCACCTACGAGAGGGACAGTCTGTTGTTAACTTGCAGCTGTTGATTACAACTCTACGCATAGAACTTGGGCACAACTTTAAATGATTTTTAGTGAAGAGACTGTTAAAAACTGGTGGCCCTAGGTCTGCAGGGCTTTTTCCAGGCCGGTTTCACAACTTTATGGGCCAGCTTTTTGCTAACGGACCCAACAGACAAAAGGAAAAAAAAAAAAATCAAAATCAAAAGGGAGAGATGGATAAATTGGCAGAGATATGTAAGCCTTTCTCGGAGGAGAAAATCAAGACAGCAGTATAGAGTTTAGGGGAAAATAAAGCTCCGGCACTGATGGCTTTTCGGTATTCTTTTATCGTAAAATGTAGGACATTGTCAAACCAAATATCATCAGATTAACGGATTGCTTTCATGAGGGGACCCTTCAGTTGGATAGACTTAATTATCCACCTGTGCTGCTCATACCTAAAAGGGTGAATCGAAAGAAGTGGGAGACTTCAGACATGTTAGTGTCCTGAATGTCTCACTGAAGATTATTTTCAAGGTACATGCTAGCAAACTTAGGAACGTCTTAGGGGAAATTATAGAAGATCACCAATTTGGGTTCCTAAAAAGCAGGAGTACACTTAATGCGGTTGCGACCACTCAGGAAGTTATCTAATTCTCAAAACGAAACAAGGCGTCAGTCTTATGCTAAAGTTGGATTTTGTGAAAGCATAAGTACAGTGGAATGGGACCGTATTTTGAAAATTCTATACTCTTGAGGCTTCCCGTCCAAATGGAATCTTGGATTAAGCTTTGGTTGTGATCCGCTAAAGTGGCGGTATTTGTAAACGGCATCTAAGGCCTGGAGATTTATTGTAAGAGGGGCATTACGGAGGGGGACCCCTCTCTCCACTGATCTTTGTGTTTGTGTGCCTATGCCTGCACCACATGATCGATAAGTGTTGAGGAGAAGGTCTTATAAAGGGCTTGGGATGCCGAGATAAAACAAATGCAGTAATCAACCTTCATTACGCGAATGATACCCTAATCTTTGGGGAGGAATGTCTCCCACAGGCAATGGTGCTTAAGTGGGTTCTTTTCTGCTACGAGAAATGGTCCGGACTTAAAATCAATTACCACAAAAACTCCCTGATTTTCCTAGAGGAAATTTCTACCAGCGGTCTCCTTATCTCACTGTCCTTAATTGCCTGGTCCAACGACTGACAATCACATATCTGGGACTGCCACTCACTTTTGGCAGGCTTAAGAAACTACTATGGAGGCCACTCATAGAAAGGCTCAAGAAACGATTGGCAGGATGGAAAGTTAACCTACTATCTCTCGGAGGCAGAATCACCTGATTAAAACAGTCCTTTCGGCCATCCCTACATTCTTCCTATCCTTTTCTTACTCCAGAGATAGGTAGAAAGGAGATAAACTCATTAAGAAGAAATTTTTGTGAGGCGGGACACAAAAAGACGGAAGGACATTCTGCTTGGTCAATTGGAAACAGATGTGCAAATGCAAGAAGTTTGGGGGTTTAAGGGTCATCAACATGCGGGATTTCAACAATGCTCTACTACTAAAATGGTGTGGAAATTGCTTGATGACCCGACTCGTAAATGGGCGACACTTCTGTCCCACAACTATTGTCCCCTAATCGGATGTTGGTAAGATAGCTGCATCAACAAGGCAACTGCATCCCTGATCTGTAAAGGTATGATCATTGTCAATGAAATCTTCTTCATGGGAATAGCTAAGGAAGTACACAACAGAAGAGGCATGAGGTTTTGGAAATACAAATGGTGCTCAACTGTCCCGTTAGAACTTTATTCATGAGCTCATGACCCTGCAGGCTGGTCCTTTCACACTGGTTAGATACTGGCTAGAACATTAACCTACTTTACTTGAACCAAAAAGAAAATGTCGAAACAAGGGAAGAGCTCCTTCAACCACTGCCCGAGCACTTCTCACATGACATTAGGGAAAGAGATCATCCATCCTAGGAATAGGATCTTAAACGACTTTTCTCATTAAAAATGCCTACTTAAGGTTGAAGAATTGGGGTCATTTGGGGTCCGTATGCAAAGGTCATCTGGAACACTAACATACTACCCAATATCAGGGCATTCCTATGGCTAGCCATCAATGGAGCCCTCCTAAACATGGGACAACCTTATGAGAAGGGGTTGACAAGGACTAAACATTTACGTTATGTGCGCAAGGAATGAGGAAACAATCGATCACTTGTTCCTCCAATATTCGTTCACCTACAACGTCTGGGAGAAGTTAGCAATTTGCCTTAATTTGCAAATACCACGGATAACCCTTCGAAAGTTTTTTGGTCATCTTGGAGATATATGCCCATCAAGAAAGATGAGAGGGTCATCTAGGATTTAATAGCAGTTGTTGTTTATTGGGGAAATTTAGAGGGAACATAACAATAGAATATTTAGTGTCGCGACCAGATCATCCAACCAAACTTTTTACATCTGCTTGTCGTCCATATCTTATTAGTAGAATCTTCTCTCAGGTCCCTCCATGGAGACATCGAGGAGAGCTATTTATGGATGTCTTCAATAGACTCTCAGAGGAGACTCAGGGGGAGATGACGATGACTCATATAGGCCCAAAGGTCCATCACTTTAGTTTTGATAATGATTAACTCTTGTAGTTATAGTACCAATAATATTGTGTTATTTAACTTTTAGACATTAATCAGAATCTTAGTTCAGTGTTTAGCTTCTTCAAAAGACTCAAAGTCAAGTTTTGAAGAAAACTAGTGTTGAATCGAGAGCTCAAGTAAAAATCACATCATGTACTCAAGAAAAAATCTAGCTCAAAGGAATCACATTTTGATCGAGTCAAGATAGAGAGAATGATCATATCAAGAAGAAGACTCTAGCTTGTAAAAATGTTTAGATTTTTATAAAGTTTGGATTAGACTTGATTGCTCAAGCTTACACACACAAATTTAATATTGATTTTCAAGAACAAAAGTTTTGGTGTTTTAATTTAAGTAATTTGTGTTTTGAATTTGTGAAAAGAAATTCTCAGAAACAAGTTCATCTTGTTTTATATGTGTATTGAATTTTATCCATACATATTAGTGCTTCAAATGAGTTTGATAAAACTTGTTTTTAAATTCAAACTTTAGTTTTTGGAAAATAACTTTTAATATAGTGTTTATTTCAAAATTGTATTTAATATCTCAAAAAAAAGTTCACATATTTATTATATGTGTTGACTTTTAATTCTATATATTCGTGCTAAAATGTATTTACAAGAACTTATTTTTTTGGATTTTATAGAAATTTAGTTTGATTTTAAAAGTTTTTCAAATGATTAAAAATTATTTTTTGGCCTAGGTCAGTTGACCGCGCAATCAACCGGTGGTGTGACAAGCCACTGGCTTGTGTACACAGTTGATTGGGCAGTCGATCGAACGTGTAAACAAGTATTGGCTTGTGCACGCGATCGATCGCGTGGTCGACCATTGGGGTTGACCGTTGGGCAGATGGGCTGGACGGTCGACCGGCCGGTCGACCGCCAGTTGTGCAGAATAGAATAGTCTATTCTAGACGATCAACCTGGTACCGCTAACTCAAAGGCTAGAAAACTTGTCATTGGAGGCTGACCGCATACTGTCAAAAGCAGCAGTTTGCCTATAACGACTATATTTTGAATTTTTTATTTTGTTTTTATTCCAAACAGTTATATCTTACTTTATTTAGGTTTAAACATGTTCTTATTGATTGGGATTAGTCTCTAATATGCTCATCCTATTCCCTATAAATATGACCCATTGCAGAGAGTTTCAAACTAAGATTTTGAAAGAAAAATTAAAGTCTTTAGTTTTTGAAAAAGATTTGAAAAATCAAGAAAACAAATTTTGGGAAAATCAGTTTTTGCGCTAACAATGCCTACATCTTTAAAGAGATTTTCCCAATAGTTTTTCTTGAGATTTTCACTTTGAAATTCTTAGGTACCTCACACAAGATTGAGCCAATCTCCTCTATCTACTCTATAAAAGCTTTATTTGTGAGAGTACATTATTTGTGGTCAAAGAGTTAATCACCAAGTGTTCTTCATTATATTTGAAGCGGTTGGAGGTTGCGGCCTCGAAGTGAACCTGCAGGCTTGTGAATGTAGGTGTTGTAGCACCGAGTGAAAAACTTGCGGGTCTAAATTTTTTGATAGAACTTATATTGTTGAGTGATCTTGCGAGATCATGCATAGTGAAAATCTTTATTGCGGTGAAGGCGGGGACGTAGAGCAAGTGGCTCGAATTTCGAAACAATTCTCTCGTGTTTGCGATTGATCATCATCTCTCTTTCTCTCAACTCAACTAACTCTAGTTTATATCTTACTTGCTATTACTTGTCTATCGTTACGTGCTTGCTATAGTTCATGTGCTTACACTTGTTTGAACCAAGAGAGCAATTAAGCACCTCAACTCTTATTAAAGAGGAATCTTAAGGAGAAACTCTAGAGCCCTTTACTAGGAATTCGGCTTCACTTTTTGGTATATATTTGTGATGTTAGTTTAGTTAGTATAAGTTTTTAAATTTTGCATTTGATTAGGACATCACCTATTCACCCTCTCTAGTTGATTTTTAGTTGGTATCAGAGCTTGTTGCTCTTGATATTCAGCTTAAACATCATAGAGAGGTCCTTAGTTTTCTAATTATTATATTTGTTTTACACACACATAGCATCCGGTAGGGTCAAATCTAGCATCTATTGTCTACCCAAGTTTGATGGCTTAACTTTCCCATATGGAAGGTTAAGATGACTATTTTCTTCAATCTTTGGGTAGTTGTGTAGTCAATGCCATATCTAAACCCTATCTAAACCCTTGTTTGTCCTGAGGGTGATGAGGACTCGTGATCCGAAATTACCGCTAAGGAATAAATGCCAACTCCAACGCCCATTATGCATTATTACAAGCTCTTACCGATGATGATATATCTAGAGTTATAAATTGCATGTCTGCATATCATATTTGGCAAATTTTGATCACCACTCATGAAGGCACTACATAAGTGAAGAAAGTAAAGATTAATTTGCTTAATTCATAATATGAAAGTTTTTATATGCTTGATGATGAATCTATTGATGAGATGCTTATTTGATTTACCATTATTACTAACAGACTCATTTCTTTAGGTAAACTCATCTCTAATGATCAAAAGATGCGGAAGATTATTAGAGCACTTTCTAAATCTTGGAAAGTCAAAGCTATCACCTTAAAGGAAATCAATGACAACGAAGAAATAGACTTCACCGTTTTCATGGGAAACTTGAAGACCCATGAAATTGAAATGAAGACAAGAGAAGATCGTGAGCCATAAATGAAAGTTAGTGTTGCACTTAAAGCATCCCCAAGAGAGCACAAAAAGAAAGACATTCCAAAATCAATTATCTCAAAAGATGATGAACAAGATGATGAACTCATTATCCTTGTAAAAAATATGAGGAGGATGTACCATAAGAGAGGCAACCAATGAGAAAATTGCAAGGAAGAAAAAGACAATGAAGACCACAACATGAGATTCAGATAGTGAATCCAAAAGAGAAGATGATTTCGCACATTTGTGTTTCATGGTGCAAGGGGATGACCCTCCTTGAGGTAAACTCGGAATCCAATTTAATTAAGTTGAAAAATTATCATATGATGATCTTGCTATGTGCTGTGAAAAACTATTTGAAAAATATGATTTGATGAAATAGAACTTGAAATTGAAGAAAGAAAATGATATTTATCTTTTAAATTTGACATTGTTTTAAAAGAAAAAAAGTGATTTTGATAGAAAATAATTCTTTGAAAAATCAAGTTGAGTTGATTTTCAAAGAAAAGGATTATGTTTCTCATACATATATTGTTTTTTCTTCTTCTGACAAAAATGAGATTTGTGTTTAAATAATAGGATTGATTGTTTATGCTTAACCTTGAACCAATGTGCTTTTAGCTATAAGAGATTGGAATCTTTGTTTTAAAAGAAGCAAACTCCACATATTTATGCACATACTTCATAGCATGCACATACACATCATACTCATAAACATGCCCATATGCATTCTTGCACATACACATCATACTCATAATATGCCATGTGTATTCTTATTCACATTGTGGTTGCAAAGGTCATCTAACTAAGTCTTTTTTGAATAAATTAAAAGTTTTAAATTTCAATGTTTGGGTTCTTAGTGATACTAACCCCGAGGGCCTAAAATGATTTGAGTACCAAAATTCACACCAATTATATTTGATGCAAGTGTGAGCTCTTTGAAAATATAAGAGAGTTTAGTGTCTTGATGGTGGATGCAATCAGAGCTTAATGGTTAAATATTTGGTTCATCACTGTCAAAGAGTTTGGGTGGAAAGAACATATTGGTTTGAAAAAATGGAGATTAGCTCTATCGTTGTTGATAACTATCTCTATCCTCCATCTTATGTTTATAAATATTTTGAATTGGATATTTTTTTAGCATATCATGATTTACTTATTTGTTTATATATTTTAAATGTAATTTTTGTTAGAACTTGTGATATACTTCTATATTTTTGAATCAATTTTAAAATAATTCTTTACAATTGGTATTTTTAAACGATTTTCAAATACTTCCAACTAGTTATTTTTGAAAATGTCTACCCTTTGTGGGTTGTTGGTTGGATGATCATATTGATTGCTCTTAAATGACTATTTTTTGACATTTGCATATAGATTAGTGATATAAATAAGTTGTACATATGATTTACATGATATTTGATTTTTGTATACTCATTTATGTTTATCCATATATGCATGCATCAAATTTCAAGTGGTATTATATATAACTGATTTATTGTGCTTGATTTAAAATTATTCATTCATTTTTTGTGCATGTTCTTTAGCATAACTTAATATCTTGCTAAGCTATTTCATTTACAATTGGTATCATGAATCGGTATCACTTTCAATTGGTATCATTATTCCTTAAGTTTATGCAATTATTTTGTTATTGTTTGAAAAATGGGGGAGAAGTTTTTTTTAAAATAGATTCGTTTTGATCTTACTCTTTTTTCTCTAAAATAGGAGAGAGAAATTTAAATTTTTTTGATTTCAATATTCAATTTATATCCTCAAAATTTTTTGTTAAAATTTATGTATATTAAATGTTTTGATTTAAGTTGGTATTTCAATTAATATCATTTTAAATTTCAATTTGTTTTTAAATTTCAATTGCATGGTTATATGTTTCAACTGGGATCAATATATTTTGCATTTTTTCAAATTGGTCTAATATCTAAATTGGTATTCTAAATTGGTATTAATTTGTCGAGAATTTATAATTGGTTTATCTAAAATTTTCAATGATATCTATCGTTTTGATATATATTGCCATATGCAAGGAAAGTTAGCTTGATACTCCTCTATACATAGATTTATGATGAGTGTATTATATAAAAAAGAGTTTGACCTCTCTTCTCTATATTGTAAACGTGTGTTGGAGAGCTTAACATCTCTATTTATAGATTATATATTATGCATATGTGATTTAGGGTCTAATCATCCCTTCTCCATGTAACATATATATAAGGGGAGTTAACATCCCTCTTCGTCATGAAGTTATATCGCATATAACTTATTTATTTTTTTACTTTTTTGGTGAAGTGACAAAAAGGGGAGAGAATTTGAGTGTTTATATATGCATTTTGGGGTTTATGCATATATGTATATGTTTGATTGATGTTTATTGAACTTTATTGAATATATTATTGTTTATTTACTATGCATAAGTTAAGGAAACTTTTACAAAGCTTTTCACTAATCTGTATATATAACTCTATGAGTTTTGTCATCATAAAAAGAGAGTGGTTGTTGGCCCAAAGATCCATCACTTTAGTTTTGATGATGATTAACTCATGTAGTTATAGTACTAATGGTCTTGAGTTATTTAAATTTCAGATATTAATCAATATCTTAGATCAATGTTTAGCTCCTTCAAAAGACTCAAAGCAATTTTGAAAATTAATAGTGTTGATTCAAGAGCTTAATCATAAATATTACGTCATGTACTCAAGAATGACTCTAGCTCAAAGGGATCGCATTTTGATTGAATCAAGATGGACAGAACAATCATATCAAGAAGAAGACTGTAACTTGTAAGGATGTTTAGACTTTTTTAAAGTTTAGATTAGACTTGATTGCTCAAGTTTACACAGACACAAAAGTTTGATATTGATTTTCAAGAACAAAAGTTTCAATATTTCGGTTAAACTAGTTTGTGTTTTGATTTTGTGAAAAGAAATTTTCAAAAACAATTTCATATTGTTTTATATATGTGTTGGATTTTATCCATACACATTGATGCTTCAAATGAGTTTGAGAAACTTGTTTTTGTATTTATACAAGTTTAAAAAAAACTTGTTTTCAATTTAAAGTTTAGTTTTTGCAAAAATAATTTTAATATAGTTTTTATTTCAAAATTGTATTTAATATCTCAAAATAAAGTTCACATGTTTATTATATGTGTCGAATTTTTATCCCACATATTCGTGCCCAAATATATTTACAAGAACTTACTTTTGTAGATTTTATAGAAATTTAGTTTGATTTTAAAAGATATTGAAAAGATCAAAATTTATGTTTTTGGCCTAGGTTGGTCGGCCTATGTTGTGACAAGCTACTGGTTGTGTACATAGTCAATCGGGTAATCGATCGGACGTGCACACAAGCATTGGCTTATGCACGCGGTCGACTGTTGGGCAGCTAGCCTGGACGGTTGACCGTCCGATCAACCGCCAGTTGTGCATAGCAGAATAGTCTGCTTTGGACAGTCGACCAGGTGGTCGACTGTTAGCTCAAAAGCAACAGTTTGCCTATAACAACTATATTTTGAATTTTAGTTTTGTTTTATTCCAAACGATTATATCTTACTTTATTTGAGTTTAAACATGTCTTATTGATTGGGATAGTCTCTAATGAGCTCATCCTATCCTATAAATCGGACCCATTTAGAGAGTTTCAACTAAGTTTTGAAAGAAACTTCAAGTTTTTAGTTTTTGAAGAAGATTTGAAAAATCAAGAAAAACAGGGTTTTGGAGAATATCAGTTTTTGTGCTACAAATTCCTACATCTTCAAAGAGATTTTCCAATAAGTTTTCTTAAGACTTTCACTTTAAAATTCTTAGTTTTTCTCTCACAAGCTTAATCCAATCTCCTCCATCTGCTCTATAAAATCTTTATTTATGAGAGTTCATTGTTTATGGTCAAGGAGTTGATTACCAAGTGTTCTTTATTGAATTTGAAGCAGTTGAAGGTTGCGACCTCGAAGTGAGCATGCAGGCTTGTGATTGTAGGTATTGCGTGTTGGCCCAAAGGCCTATCACTTTAATTTTGATGATGATTAACTCAGTAGTTATAGTACTAATTGAAAATCATCTAGAGGGGGGGGTGAATAGGTGATAATGCTAATCAATGCACAAATTAAAAATTATGGAGCAACAATCTCACAAAGCAAGTGAATATAGCAATGAATGTAGAGAGCAAGTAATAAGAGCAATGAAATAGAGCAAGAAATAAGAGCAAGTAAACCAAACGCAAACACCGAGATTTGTTATCGAGGTTCGAGCACCAGCTCTACTTCCCCGCCTTTCCCAGAAGGATTCCAACCACTTCCACTATCACAAAGATGTCACAAATACACCGGAGTACCCAACTCCACAATCTCAAGTACAAGCAATCTCTGAGTAGTCAAAAGACCACAAACTCTCTCTTGCAAAATTCTCTTCCCTTCCAAAGGTCCTTAGAGGAATAATGAGTAGGAATGAAGCTCTTGTGTGTAAGGAGAAAAGAAAATGAAATCAGAGAATTCTTGAAAGCACTTCAGAAAATGAGAGAGAATTTCAGCACAAAAACCAAGAAACCAAGTCTTTTTGAAAGCCTTAAACTTTTGAAAATTTAGATAATTTTTCTAGTGTCCAACCTCTCCCTAAACACCCCTATTTATAGAAGAGGGCTAGGGTTAGGAGATAAAACATATTTAAGGCTAATCAGAAAGTATTAGAACCAAAACATGTCACTTAAACATAATTAAGTGAGAAAAAGACAAAAATAAACCAGCTCAGAAAACTAGCCGTTACTGTTCAAACGGCTAGCACGGTCGACCGGCCCGGTCGACCGCTAGTTCAAAGAAAATAGCCGTTGCAGGCTACGGTCGACAGGCCCGGTCGACCGAAACAAACAGAGAGCTCTGCTCTCAGACCGGTAGACCGGGACGGTCGACCGTCCAAAGACTGCCAAACGTGCACAGAATTGTGCACGTTGGTCGACCGACCCGGTCGACCGACTTCTAGCCAAGTCGACTAGTAAGAAGACTAGTCGACTGGATGAAGTCTGGAAAGGACAGAAAAATAGTTTTAAAAATATTATGAAAAATCTTTTAACACTCATAAAAATCACCAAAAATAGTTTTATCATTTTGTATTGATATATAACATGTGGTAAAAAGTTTAGCTCAAATATCAATCAATATGAACTATTTTTGTCTCTTATCATTTTTACCAAAAACCAAAAACTGTATTTTCTAAAACTTGAATTTTGAATAGAAAATACGTTTTGTCCAAACTAAATACAAAAACATGATATTTAAACATTTTGAAGCATAATCCTATATACATGAAACATATGTATATCATAGTTTTTGTCATAAATTCAATACCAAAATAAGTTTTGATAAAACATGAAACTTAAAACACATGATTATGTATATCAAAATAAGTTTGTAGGTTGAAGATTGTATACAAACTATTTATGTTAGGGAACAAGATGTGCGCAAAAACGTGTGTGATAGAGCTTCAAACCTATTCACTATTCTTTAACAAAATTCTAAATAAAAACAAATCTAATAAATTATCTTGAGCAATCTTGAAGTCTTGAGCCATGCGATGTCTTGCTAGAGCCTTCTCTTCTATGTTCCTTCCTTGATGTGCAAAAAGCCTTCTTTGCTTCATGAACCTAGAAATTCTTGCAATAGCTAAGCAATGGCCTCCAAATATGGTACTAACCTGAAACTTATCTAAACAAACTAATTAGTACCAAATAGCACTTATTTGTTTTGTTATCATCAAAACTCTAAACAAATGGAGAGTGTAACCTTTTGGGCCAACAATCTCCCCCTTTTTGATGATGACAAAACAAATAGGCTATAAACAAAAGTATAGGGGAGGAGAAAGCTCCCCCTCAAATTATGCTATATTAAACAAAGAAAAACCATGTAATTTGTAATTTGCAAGTATACATCATGAAACCAAAAACCAAAAGCACTTGCAAAACACTTAAACTCAAATTACAAGAATTCATGAAAACACATCAAAATCTCAAAACATATATAAACTCATATGGAACCAAAACCATATGAGCTCATATTTTCATACATAAACTCATTCTCCCCCTTTTTGTCATACATCAAAAAGGGTTAAGAAAACATTTTATTCAATAACACAAACATTAAGTTCACCACAAATGAATGAAAATCTAGCAAAATCAAGTGGTTTAGTGAAAATATCGGCAAGTTGCAAATCCGTAGAAACATAATCAATATCTATATCTCCTTTCTCAAAATGATCTCTAAGAAAGTGATATCTAATCTCAATGTTCTTGGTCTTACTATGTTGATTTGCATTCTTTGTCATATGTATAGTACTAGTATTATCACAAAATATTTTTATATGGTTATAATGCAAATCATAATCAAGGAGAGTATGTTTCATCCAAAGGACTTGTGCACAACAAGCCCCCGCGGCAACATACTCCGCCTCGGCGGTTGAGAGAGCTACGGAATTTTGTTTCCTAGAGGACCATGAAACAAGACAATTACCAAGAAATTGACATGTCCCACTAGTACTCTTTCTATCTACTCTACAACCCGCATAGTCGGCATCCGAATAACTCGTCATTGAGAAATCTCCGGTTTTCGGATACCATAGACCCATTCCAATCGTTCTCTTAATATAACGAATAATGCGTTTTACCGCAATAAGATGGGACTTTGGGACACGATTGAAATCTAGCACAAAGACACACACTAAACATGATATCCGGCCTACTTGCCGTCAAATACAAAAGATTACTTATCATGCTTCTATACAATTTAATATCAACATTTTACCTTGGTCATCCTTATCAAGATTGGTGGTAGTTGCCATGGGAGTGTTGCAAACCTTTGAGTCTTCAAGTCCAAACTTCTTTACGAGTTCCTTTGCGTATTTGGCTTGACATATGAAGTTCCCATCTTGCAATTGCTTGATTTGGAGTCCAAGAAAGAAATTAAGCTCACCCATTGAAGACATTTCAAACTCACATTACATAACCTTTTCAAATTCCTTGCACAAAAACTCATTAGTAGAACCAAAAATTATATCATCAACATAAATTTGCACAATTAAAATATCATTATCAATATGCTTAGTGAATAGTGTTGTATCTACTTTGCCTTTAATAAAATCATTTGAAATGAGAAAACTAGAAAGCCTTTCATACCAAGCTCTTGGAGCTTGTTTCAATCCATACAAAGCTTTATCAAGTTTAAAAACAAAATCGGGATGAACATGATCAACAAAACCGGGAGGTTGAGCAACATAAACTTCTTCATTTATAAGACCATTCAAAAATGCACTTTTCACATCCATTTGAAAAAGTTTAAAATTTTTGAAAGAAGCAAAAGCTAGTGTCATCCGTATGGCTTCAAGCCGTGCTACGGGTGCAAAGGTCTCCTCAAAGTCAATTCCCTCAACTTGAGTGTAACCTTGGGCCACTAACCTAGCTTATTCCTAATCACATTTTCGGACTCATCCATCTTGTTTCTAAAGATTCACTTAGTACCAATTATTGGTCTATTGTGGGGCCTAGGAATAAGGTGCCAAACTTGGTTGCGCTCAAATTGATTGAGTTCCTCTTGCATGGCTAGCAACCAATATGAGTCCGCCTCGGCTTCGAGGATGCTTTGGGTTCAAAATGAGAAATGAATGCAAAGTTACCACATAGGTCATGGAGTTTGGAGCGAGTTGTTACCCCTTTAGATGCATCACCTAAGATGAGCTCCTTGGGATGATTTGTGGCATATCTCCAAGCTTTAGGAAGCGGTTGAGAGCTTTCCTCCTTATCCTCTTGAACATCACCAATTGGTTCTTGCTTATCATCTTGAGCGGGTGAGTCCTTCAAGGATAGTCTCTCCATGTCTTCACCTAATGGTTCAATCTCTACAACATTCTCAACAAACACATTAGATTCTTCAAATTTAATATGCATGGATTCTTCGATGGTAAGTGAAGATCTATTGAATACTCTATAAGCTTTACTAGTTGTAGAATATCCAACAAAGATTGCTTCATAAGCCTTAGCATCAAATTTACCCAAGTTATCTTTAGTGTTCAAAACAAAACACTTGCATCCAAAAACTTTGAAATATGAAACATTAGGTTTTCTAGAATGATACATTTCAAAAGATGTTTTGGAAGAATTTTTACATAAGTAAATATGATTTGATATATAGCATGCGGTGTTTACAGCCTCGGCCTATAGATAATGAGGGAGGTCATACTCACTTATCATTGTCCTAGCCATCTCTTGAAGAGTTCTATTTTTCCTTTCTACAACTCCATTTTGTTGTGGAGTTCTAGGACAAGACATTTCATGCTTAATTTCCTTTTCATCACAATAAGTCATAAAGAGTTGGTTAACAAACTCACCACCTCTATCACTCCTTATCTTCAAAATCGGAAAACCTTTTTCTTTTTCAACCCTTTTCGAAAAATTTTGAAATGAGAGAAAGTTTGATCTTTGTGTTCCAAGAAGAAAACCCAAGTGAAACGGGAAAAATTATCAACTAAAACAAATGCAAATCTACTACCATTTAAGCTCTTTGTTTTAGTAGGTCCAAAAAGATCCATATGAATTAATTCTAAAGGCCTAGTTAACATGATATCCTTGATTGGTTTGAAGGAAGACTTGGTTTGTTTCCCAAGTTGGCACGCACCACAAATGCGGTCTTTCTCAAACTTCAAGTAAGGTATACCCTTCACTAAATCCTTAGAATTAATCCTAGAAAGATGGTCAAAAGATGTATGTCCTAATCTTCTATGCCAAAGCCAAGAATTTTCATCAAAAGCATTTAAGCATTTAGTAGAACATTCCACATTAAGCATGTCAATAATATAAACATTATCATCACGAAAACCGGTAAGAATACAATCATTGGATTTAATGTCAAAAATCTTGCAAGAAGTATCATCAAAAACAACTTTAAGTTCACGATCACAAAATTGACTAATACTAAGCAAATTATGTTTCAAACCATCAACAAGTACAACATTTTCTATAATGGGAGATGCACCAATTTGAATGTTACCTATACCAATGATAGTGCCTTTGGAGTCATCCCCGAAGGTGACGGAGCCACCTTCCTCGTACCTTGATAGGGTTGTAAAGTTATTGATATCCCACGTCATATGTCTTGAACAACCACTATCAAGGTACCACCGCTCCCTATGTCTTGGAGCCTTGGTGTGTACCTACATCAAATAATTTAGGACTTGATTTTGGTACCCACATTTTCTTGGGTCCTAGAGGGTTAGTTTCATTAACCCAAACAAGATTATTTGATCTATTAACTTGGTCATAGCAAAATTTAGCTAAATGTCTATTCTTACCACAATATGTGCATCTATATACTCTACCATATTTAAAAGCATAGTGAGTGTGTGATTTGTGAGCATGAGAGTTGTGAGCATGAAAAGATTTAGCATGAGAAGTGTTATGTGTAGTGTGAGCATGTGAATTTTTAGCATGAGAGGTGTGCTTTTTGGAAAACTTTTCTTCAAGTTTCTTAGTGTTAAAAGCACAATCTTTCAAAACTTTTTCAAAATCAACCATTTTAGTTTTTAGAGAGGAAATTTCTTTTTCATCAACAATAGGAGATTTTCCTTTACAAGAAACCTTGTAGGCATTAAACTCATTTTGAATAGAAATAAGATTAGAAGAAATATCATCCTTTTCTTTAGAAACCATAGCAAGTTGATTTTTGAGAAATGCAACTTCTTTTTGCAATTTATAACATTCAATCTTCTTATTATCATAAGTTTCGGAAAGTTCAACAAAGGCATGAGTAAGAACTTCCTTACTTAATTCATTATCTTCATCATCAAGAGGTTGAGGGTTACCTTTGGTGTGTTTGCCATGAAACACATATTCGCTACATCCGCCTCTTCCTCGGACTCGCTTTCCGAATCCCAAGTTGCCTTGTACGCTTTCTTTTCTTCCGATTTCTTTGGCTTGAAGGAGGAGGTCATCTTCTTCTTGAACTCCAGGCAATCCGCCATGATGTGTCCGGGCTTTCGGCAATTGTAGCATATGATTTCCCTCTCCTCTTTGCCTTCAAATTTCCTTCGGAAGTTGAGCTTGTTCCTCCGGTACATTCTCTTCACATTGCGAACAAGTAGTGATAGCTCCTCATCTTCTTCTTCATCTTCTTCATCGTCTTCAAGAGTGGATGAAGACTTGAAGGCCAAGGATTTCTTCTTTAGTGGAGCGGCCTCTTCTCTTGCTTTCTTTTCCATCTCATGGGTCTTTAAGTTCCCAATGAGACTAATGAGGTCCATCTCATCCTTGTCGTTTAATTCCTTCAAGGTGGTGGCCTTTATCTCCCATGATGTAGGAAGAGCCCGAATCACTTTCCGCACCTTTTGATCATTGGAAATATCATCACCTAAAGAAGAAAGACCATTGGTGATTTTAGTAAATCGAGTAATCATACAATCAATAGATTCATTCAATCATTTAAAAGACTCATATTGGGACCTCAAGAGATCTATCTTAGCTCTCTTGACTTGTGAAGTCCCTTCGTGTGTGACCAATAAGTGTTGCCAAATCTCATAGGCGGATTGGCAATGAATTACCCGTGTAAGGTCATCCTCATTCAAGGCGGTTAAGAGGGAATTTTGGGCCTTGGAGTTAGCCTCATATTCTCTAAAGTTAAAGTCGGTCCATGTGCTCTCATCACTATCGGGTGCAACATAGGGTTTGGTCAATGATTTAGCCACTAAGCTACCTAGGGATTGCAAAAAGATAGTCATCCTAACCTTCCAAATAGGGAAGTTGAGTCCATCAAATTTAGGAGGGGTTTTGATGTTATCGGCCATGTTTACTAGTGATGACAAATGGAATGCAAATGTTGATTAGCAAATTTTAAGGATCTCTCTATGGATGTTAAGCCAAAACTTAGAGTCCAAGCTCTGATACCAATTAAAAATCACCTAGAGGGGGAGTGAATAGGTGATAATGCTAATCAATGCACAAATTAAAAATTATGGAGCAACAATCTCACAAAGCAAGTGAATATAGCAATGAATGTAGAGAGCAAGTAATAAGAGCAATGAAAATAAAGCAAGAAATAAGAGCAAGTAACCAAACGCAAACACCGAGATTTGTTATCGAGGTTCGAGCACCCAGCTCTACTTCCCCGCCTTCTCCAGAAGGATTCCAACCACTTCCACTATCACAAAGATGTCACAAATACACCGGAGTACCAAACTCCACAATCTCAAGTACAAGCAATCTCTGAGTAGTCAAAAGACCACAAAACTCTCTCTTGCAAAATTCTCTTCCCTTACAAAGGTCCTTAGAGGAATAATGAGTAGGAATGAAGCTATTGTGTGTAAGGAGAAAAGAAAATGAAATCAGAGAATTCTTGAAAGCACTTCAGAAAATGGAGAGAGAATTTCAGCACAAAACCAAGAAACCAAGTCTTTTTAAAAGCCTTAAACTTTTGGAAATTTAGATAATTTTTCTAGTGTCCAGCCTCTCCCTAAACACCCCTATTTATAGAAGAGGGCTAGGGTTAGGAGATAAAACATATTTAAGGCTAATCAGAAAGATTAGAACCAAAACATGTCACTAAAACATAATTAAGTGAGAAAAAGACAAAAATAAACCAGCTCAGAAAACTAGCCGTTACTGTTCAAACGGCTAGCCCGGTCGACCGGCCGGGTCGACCGCTAGTTCAAAGAAAATAGCCGTTGCAGGCTACGGTCGACAGGCCCGGTCGACCGAAACAAACAGAGAGCTCTGCTCTAGACGGTCGACCGGGGACGGTGTCGACCGTCCAAAGACTGCCAAAACGTGCACAGAATTGTGCACGTCGTTTTGACGACCGGTCGACCAACTTCTAGCCAAGTCGACTAGTCAGAAGACTAGTCGACTGGATGAAGTCTGGAAAGGACAGAAAAATAGTTTTAAAAATATATGAAAAATCTTTTAACACTCATAAAAATCACCAAAAAATAGTTTTATCATTTTGTCTGAATATAAACATGTGGTAAAAAAGCTTAGCTCAAATATCAATCAATATGAACTATTTTTGTCTCTTATCATTTTTAACAAAAATCAAAAACTGTATTTTCTAAAACTTGGATTTTGAATAGAAAATACGTTTTGTCCAAACTAAATACAAAAAAAAACATGATATTAAACATTTTGAAGCATAATCCTATATACATGAAACATATTATATCATAGTTTTGTCATAAATTCCAATACCCAAAATAAGTTTTGATAAAACACGAAACTTATAAAACACATGATTATGTATATCAAATAAGTTGTAGGTTGAAGATTGTATACAAAACTATTTATGTTAGGAAACAAGATATGCGCAAAAGTGTGTGATAGAGCTTCAAATCTATTCACTATTCTTTAACAAAATTCTAAATTAAAAACAAATCTAATAATTATCTTGAGCAATCTTGAAGTCTTGAGCCATGTGATGCCTTGCTAGAGCCTTCTCTCTATGTTCCTTCCTTGATGTGCAAAAAGCCTTCTTTGCTTCATGAACCTAGAAATTCTTGCAATAGCTAAGCAGTGGCCTCCAATATGGTACTAACCTGAAACTTATCTAAACAAACTAATTAGTACCAAATAGCACTTATTTGTTTTGTTATCATCAAAACTCTCTAAACAAATGGAGAGTGTAACCTTTTGGGCTAACATAAAGTTATTCATATCCATGCAAAATGAGAGTCTAACCTATCATGTTAACACTAAACCTATGATAACAAGACTATAATCTACTCCCAACGGATAAAACCAATATCCCCAGTGAATAAACCCCACTTGTCATTCTCTCAACAGAACGACAGATCCACTCAAATAACTGTTACGTTCAAGCACCTCTAACAGTAAATGAATCCTTGCAAGTTAACATCACACCTCTGGCAAGTTGCTTTACAAATTCCATGAAGTTCTCTGACATATGATCCTTTATGGGAACTTATTTCCTAAACTCCCCAGCGAGTTTCTGATAAAATTCCCTCAAGTCTATCAGTCCTCAGTAGACTTTTCTGTTATAACGTTAACAATATACCTCTGACAATTTCTTTCAAATAACATCCGAAGGAGATATCAAGATCCCCATGGAGTTAATAATCAAGTCTTATTTCCCCTGGTGGAATTATTTTTTTGTCATCATGTCCAATTCGTCACCTCTGAATTACAAAATTTCGAGCTTGGTGGCTTCTTAATCGGTTGTCCTTGTCACCTTTGAACAGAGAGATAGCCAAGTCTCCCTTTCAGTCCGGTAGGGACCTATTTCTTTATCATCATGTCCAGTTTGTCACCTCTGAATGACAAAAATTTTGAGCTGGTGGCTTCTCAATCGGTTATGTCCTTATTACCTTTGAACTTATAGATAGCCAATCTTACCCTTTCAGTCCGGTGGGTAGGGACTATTTCTTTGTCATCATGTCCAGTTCGTCACCTCTGAATGAGAAAATTTTGAGTTGGCGGCTTCTCAACCGGTCATGTCCTTTTTACCTCTGAACCGACAGATAGCCAAGTCTCACCCTTCAGTCCAGTAGGGACTATTTTTTGTCATCATGTCCAGTTTGTCACCTCTGAATGATAAAATTTCAAGCTTGGCGGCTTCTTAATAGTTATGTCCTTATTACCTCTTGAACCGACAGATAGCCAAGTCTCACCCTTTCAGTCCAGTAGGGATTATTTCTTTGTCATCATGTCAGTTCGTCACCTCTGAATGATAAAATTTCGAGCTTGGCGGTTCTCAATCGGTTATGTCCTTGTTACCTGAACTGACAGATAGCCAAGTCTTACCCTTTCAGTTCGATAGGGACTATTTATTTGTCATCATGTCCAGTTCGTCACCTCTGAATGACAAAATTTTGAGCTTGGTGGCTTCTAAATCGGTTATGTCCTTGTTACCTCTGAATCGACAGAGAGCCAAGTCTCACCCTTTTAGTTCGTGTAGGGACATTCTTTGTATCATGTCCAGTTTGTCACCTCTGAATGACAAAATTTCGAGCTTGGTGGCTTCTCAATCGGTTATGTCCTGTTACCTCTGAACCAACAGATAGTTAAGTCTCATCATTTCAGTCGGTTGGGGAATATTTCTTTATAATCATGTCCAGTTCGTCAACTGTGAATGATAAAATTTCAAACTTGGCGGCTTCTCATTGGTTATGTTATGTTACCTCTCTGAAACCAACAGATAGCCGAGTCTCGTCTTTCAGGTCCAGTAGGGACTATTTCTTTGTCATCATGCCAGTTCGTCACCTCTGAATGACCCAAAATCGAGCTTGATGGCTTCTCAATCAGTTATGTCCATGTTATCTCTGAAACGGACAGAGATAGCCGAGTCTCGTTTTCAGTCCGGTAAGGACTATTCTTTGTCATCATGTCTAGTTCGTCATCTCTGAATGACAAAATTTCGTGCTTGGCGGTTTCTCAATCAGTTATGTCCTTGTTACCTCTGAATTGACAGATAGCCAAGTTTCACCTTTCAGTCGGGGTAGGGACTATTTCTTTGTCATCATGTCCAGTTTTGTCACCTCGAATGACAAAATTTCGAGCTTAGTGCTTCTCAATCGGTTATGTCCATGTTACCTCTGAACTGACAGATACCAAGTCTCATCTTTCAGTCCAGTAGGGACTATTTCTTTGTCAAATCATCTCTTAAATATGTAACTAACCCTATCAGTTTATTACACTAATTAGATAGTATACCATTATTCCGTTTACTTTTGGGGAGAGTAATACAACTTGAAAGTAAGAATTGAAATTTTAGGAGATTAAAACAAGTGAAAATGCAACAAGAGAGTCAAATAAAATTACTTTTTATTGATTTCAAAAAAGGGATACATGGATGCACAGATTACAAGCTACGAGGGTGCTTCGTAGGACTTGATCCGTTCTTCAAGAGTGCCAAGCCTATTCTTCTATCCTCAAGTAGCCCTGATAAGTGCCTGCGACCTCAACTCGGCCTCATTAAAGCTCGCTGCCTAGGCCAGGCGAGGCTCAATTTTAGCCAAGGTTACTCTCTGCGCTAGCTCCTATTGCAGGACTCATCATTCTGAGTCCTAAGCTGCTCTAGCGAGCAATCTCCTCATGACGCACTGGTTCGGCTGGATAAAAGAAGATTGGCTTTCTTGACCATTTTCTTGGCCTTTTCAATCTTATCCTCAGCGTCGAGAAGAGCGCTGTTAGAAGCATGTATGGCATCCCTGAGCTCTACTTTCCTTGTCTCCAAGGATTTCAAGTCAGAAGAAATTATCTTAGCTGCTTCCTGAGCGAAAAGATGTGCTCATGCATTTCAGCAGCGAGGTGTGCAAGCTGGTCATTAACTGAAGACTCTAGATCTAAATGGTTGAGGACGTGCCATTCGTCCACATCCCTCTCAAGCCTTGTCCACTAGAAGCTCTAATGTGGCAGCCTGGTCATCCCCTCTAAAGTCTCGAATGCTGTCAATACTTCAAAAGAGGACCACCTTTAAAGCGAAAAAATGAGGTAGTCGAGCCATCAAGACCAAAGCAATGGATCACTTCAAGCTCTTTTAAAAACTGTCAACTAGCTCAGCCATAAATTTATTCTCGGCTTCAACTACTCCCGAGGAACGAGGGCCCCTGAAGGCAAAGCTTCCACCAATTTCACTTACATAACCATAGAGTGAATGGCAAGAGTACGGCTGGGGAAATAGGATCATCAATGATCTCAGAGGAGTCCTCATTGAGACAAGTACACTAGCCACAATCGACGTAGGACTGGTAATATTTTCGGGAGAGTTGGCTCAACAACCAGAGTATTAGAGAAGTAGGACTAGCAACACCTTCAGCTCCGCAGGTTGGCGGACGGGCAGCGTTAGCGAAACCACCGAATTCAATTACGATGTGGTTTAAAGTGAGATTGGTTCCGTAACCACTGTCCCCTCGATCTCTTTAAGGCCACTTGCCAGTTCTGGTTGATAAGAGGCAAGTCATGTTACAAGGCATCCAAATCATCAGCATCCACCTGCGGTCGAAGTACTTCACCCCTGATTCCCTCAGAAGATTGGCTGGCTCCCTGAAGTTGACACACCTAAAGGTAGAACACCTGTAGCAAGACTCTGTTCAAGTAAGGTGTAATCAATCATCAGGAGAGAATTTACTCATGAAAGGTCAAAGCATTACGAAAAATGATATAGCCTCAATCGCCTTGGCCACAATTCTCTCTGAACTTCCCGACGGCGGGGTCAGTCTCTTTAGGCTCCATAGGAAAAATCTTTGGCAGAGTCAACACAGACGGCCGGCCCACCTTCACTCGCCGAACCCTCTGTGGTCCATCCTAAAGAGCTAGAGGCATGAGACTTCCTTTTGAGGGTCCCAACACCTGAAGGACAACGTCGGGCCGTATTACCTTCAGAGTCTTCTAAGGCGATGAAATAGCTAGCCTTTACCACCTTCTTTATAAGTGAATAGGG
Organism: Agave tequilana; assembly: GCA_038442645.1. NCBI lineage: Eukaryota > Viridiplantae > Streptophyta > Magnoliopsida > Asparagales > Asparagaceae > Agave > Agave tequilana. Next base: position 99,891 of record JAVJIF010006718.1, on the reverse strand, counting down.
GATCATAGTAATCTCCCTGTTGTCTTGCAGCCTCGACTCTCGGGTCTCTTGCGTCTCAGTTCCTGATTCATAGAATAAACAATGAGTTGTTGGAAATATATAAGTAATGTGATTGGTAGTGAAAAGTGCATTTTTATCATTACATTTACCATCACATTTTCATATTGTATTCATATAATTCTGCACATTTACTAATATTTTATTATTTGTTGTGTGCAGGCCTTGAGAAATAAAAATAAAGAAATAAAGCCTCAAAAAGAAGCCCAAAAGCCCACATTTCAAGCCCCATGTAAAAGTTGCAAATATCAATTGACAAAATTGCAATACACAAGGGCCAAAGTTGCAAATACAAAGAAGAGGGAAGGATAGACTTCTATTCAACCCTAAACACTTGCAGGATGAGGATAAAAGCAAAGAAGGAGAATTTAAGATCTCAAATTCGTGGATAAAAGATTTGGGATCTAGGAACTTGCTTCCCAAGGTTATATCCAAATCAAAGATAAAGAGCCAGGATCAAAACTTTCAGAAGCAAACGCCCAGATGGACGGACCAGGGGAGGCCACGCGCCAAAACGCGTGGACAGCCGCCACTCCGCGGCCCAAGCCGCGTTTCCACGGCAATCCAGTCATATTTGGATACCAGTTTTCGTGGGAGAGGAGAGTGTGTTGGGACCCTACTTCCTTCTGCACCTATAAATACCCCTGCAGTGCAACAGAGAAGAGCGTCCAGAAAAGTAGAGGGCAAATCTAGGGTTTTCTTAGGTTGTAGTTTAGGTTTTCTTTGCTTTTTGTAATTTTTATGTAAGTGGAGGGAGAGGGCTATGTTGAGAGTGACACCGATGTATGCTCCTCTTCTCTTCCATTATATCAAGTTATAAAGGTAACATTTATTTTGTGTCATGCTTTATTTTCCTTTTTGTCTTTTCTTTTCTTTCTATTTATTTCTGTTGGTCTTTGATGAGCATGCAAGTGATTTTCAAAGCACAAGTATAACAAATCTTGGTGGTGCTAACGATACTTCATGGAGATGTTCTCCTCCTCAAGGTACGTATCACTTTATTCTTGCCCAGCTTGATGATATAATGCGAACAGGGGACTGAGATCGATCCTATGGTTTATGCGTTCAAACGCCTCCAAAGCAAGGTAGCACGTGTTAGGTTTCACGTAATTCATTGACCATACGAAGGTAAGTGTTTATTCTATTTTCTTGTTTTTAGATTAAGTCACCAACACTCTCCAAATTCTTCTTTCCCATCTCATTGTAATTATCACTTTTTCATCTTCTTAATCTACGCCTTCTTTCCTAACCTAACTTTAAATATTATTTCTATTTTCTTTTTAATAACTAAAAAAGATAAATTTTAGAGAACTTACTCAAACGCTTCCATCGCTAGTCCCTCCCTGAGGATCACGACCCGCATAGCCACTGCTACCGCGGATTCGAATTGAGAACCTTGCACAACTTGTTCTAAATCTAATATTATTTATTTGTGTGCAGGTAAATCTCAATCAACAAATTGGCGCCGTTGCCGGGGAGGGACGGTAAGTTATTCTCTAAAAAAAAAAAAAAATAAAATAATTATTCTTTTATTCTTTTCTGTTTGCAGGTTTGGAGAACAGAAAAAAAAAACATCAGAAGTGGACATATATAGCAACTCTGTGCCTCTGCCCTAGAAGGCAGAGCAAGCAGATCCTACTCATTTGCCGCGCAAACGCGGCAATAGCTGCGGATCCGCGGCAATAGTAGTGAAATACTAACTGCAATTTCTGTAGGTTACTAAAAATTGCAAGATTTATTTTCTGTTCTGTTCCAATTGGTTCTGTGATAAACTTGTACACTGCTAATTAACCAACAGTAAAATATTTGTGATAAAGATAAAAAAATTGATTAGACGTTTGCATATTAGGCACGTGTCTTTTCAATCCCTTATTTTATTGTTGAAGAGTGCTAGAGCAAGGTACGTTCGCATTGCATGTAGAATAGGAATCATCTCTTGGTTGATGCTTGCTTTGAGTGAATCTTATTTACATATTTTGTATACTTGCACAAATTTATTCTAAGGGCATAACCCATTAACAAGATAAGGTGGGGATTTCATCACCCTCCTTAGCCCAAAATCATATCCCAAGCACTCACTAACCCAAGCCTAACTTAAAATTAGTAGACGTTGGCCCTAGAGACATCTCGGACTCAATTAGGAGATTATCCTAAGGGGGAACAGTGCTGGAAGTTGACTCCTGCCAAATCAGTGTCTAGGAAGGGGATTGAGGGCCGAAAGCCCGAAGATTGGTTGTTATTTAATTAAGGAACGTCTTTGACGGAAAACCTCCACCACTCTTGCCTGACCTGGCTGATTAACTTGTGGTCAAAGTCTGCACCTTACCTCCCGTGGATAGTCTAACAGTTAGGAGTCGTCTAGGTCATAGGTCTACCCTAACTTAGGTTAGAATTTTTCCCTTTTTTGTTTTGTTATTTGTTTGTTTTCTTTTTCTTTGTTGTGTTAGTGTGATATGGCATAAATAATAAAATTTTTCCATTTAATCCATATTACACACCTAACTATTTTTGGGTATTACCAACCCGGCATATCACAACTTTGACCAACCTAGTGTGCCGGAATGGCTTATCCGAATGAATATAACCCATATCCCCCATCTTATAACCATAATTTTCATAATAGTTTCAACTCTTCACAGAGTTCATGGGGTTTCGATCCCCCGAGTCCAATTTTCAACCGATTTGTCCTCCGTCTCCACCTTGTCCACAATATTCCCAAGATTCATACTCAGATCCACCCAGTCAGAATAGACTACCATCTATCCAGGAAATGATGAGTATGCATGAGTCCAAGCAACAATTACCATCAATCGCAGACATGATTATGCGTGAGTCAACCGACTCACAACTTCATCAATATGCTACAAGAACATGACTAGTCTTACTCAGGCAGGAACAGCTTTATCAACGGTCTGCCTCAGAGCCGACAGCCTAATGACTAATGGAGCAGGAGGAGGAGGCACCGCGGTTCACTCACCCTATGCAATAATGGTAGGAGTGTAGCGACGAGGCTTCTTCACAACCATCTTCTTATGGGATTCACCTTCCTGCTGCTTTCGCTTGAACGTCGGATCGTCGTCTTTCCACCTCTTCTACATCAACATGTTCCATGGGGGCCATGTCTAGCGCACCAGGAGCACCAGGTGGAACCTCAGCACCTGCTTTTTCCTCAAAACAGGGATTTTCTGCATTTGAAGCCTCACTATCAGCAGTGGCGACGAATTCCCTAAGGCCTGGCACGCAGACCCTCCTGCCCTCACCTCTCTCAGTGACTTTCCATTTTAGCCACCGAGAGATTAACTTTACACCAAAATAGTAATAGAAAACTCGGTTGGTGTGGAGTTCGAAGTCTGTACCACTGATAGAACCCCAAAGTTGTCTGAAGATTCGGAGTAGTACTCAGCGGCATGCACAACTGCGCCTCAGTACAGCCAGCAATATAGAATCGCCAGGCACGAGCACCATCAATGAGGCTCCCCATAAAGGCCAGATTAGTGTTCGGGTTACCTACGTACAGTTGGTCATACTCGAACTGAGAGCAAACTGACTCGGAACATAGGGTTCTAAGTTTGCAGGTATCCCGCTCCTATACACCAGATGGGATGGCCGGATGCTAACCAGCCATTCGAAGACTCCCTGGCTCAACGATGTTCACCCATCTCCTACATCCTTGAATTCTTCGCCGTAGCCTGCATCGCGAATGTAGGGAAAGTAGCGAAAAAGGCTGTAAATTATACCGGCTCAGCAGCTTGTGAATCGCGGTCACATAAATTATTAACCATGAACCCCTCGAATCGATGGAGAAGCGCCATCCGGACGCCTTCTGGAGGCTCCTCACCAGCTTGGATAATGGAAGGACAATGAAGGGCTAACTCCGCCGTGAGGTCAGCGTTGACTTCGCGCGACGCTTAAGTAACTTCACTGAGAAACGTGCCTTAGCTCCGCTAAAAGCACATCTCTAACTTCGCGAAAATCCGTGTTAGCTTCGCCAGAGACTTGTTCCTAACTTAGTTGGGAGTCTTTCTCCAACTCCGCTGGAAGTTTAACTCCGCTGAGAGCTTCTATTTCCTCCTAAGGAAAAGACTAACCTAAAGCTAGTCCACTCCAGGTGTTCTCGAATCAAAAAGGAGGGAAAAAGCAGATAAGCAGAAAATAAATATTTTTATGATTCAAAAGGGAAGATACATTGATACTACATCAAGAGATTGCCTTTCATACAACAGAATCATTGCTCCAAAGGCAGACAAATCATTCTATCTACTTTCGAGGTGATGAACCATCTCAACTGGACACGAAAGGTCTCCCTCCTGCACAAGGCCGTAATCCTTCACTTAATGGCAGATTTTATCATTAAAAAGCTAGATCTTCTGTGATGAAAATTGGCAAGAGATTAGGAGTTGGATCTTCTTTGATGAAAATTGGCAAAGGACTGGTTGCCACCAGAAAGCTGGATCTTCCGTAATCAAAATTGGCAAAGGAAGACCCAAGACCTTACAGGTGACGTTCGCCTTCCCGAAGTGGATCATCTAGGATAAGCGATCATCAGTCCCTTCCGAAGTGGATCATCTCGGATAAGCGACAGCCAACCTCTTCTGAGAACACACATCAGTGCTCTAGTATGTTCTCCTACTTATGGTCAAAGCTTTAACTTAAAAATCAAGAAGCAGGGTTCTAGTCTCTTTCATCAAGACAAAAAAACAGGGCTAAACAACCTTTAGATCCGAGCAAGTACTCCTCACATTAATCCTCTCCTTGTTATATATCAAGACCAATTGAAGTTATGGTACTAATACCTATTCTATAGTTGTTGATGTTTTTGATTCTTCATATATTTGTACTATTTCTTGATGTGTGATCTCACAGGTTTGTGGTTGTTTAGCCTTTTTTTGATAATATTCATCTACTATGAAAAGTTTGTATGTATTTTGAGAGATATGTAATAGTTTGTTCAATTTTGTGCTTGTTTAATATGTTATTGATGAATTTAGCTAATTCATTAGATTGCTGTAGTTCTCTAATTTATACTTGCACATAATGGTTCATAATGCAATTGGGCATCAAGTTCTGCTCTGTGTACTTGAAATTTTTGGTTGCTGTGATGCTTTAAAAAGAAAACTCTTTCATGGCTGCTACGTTCTCTTTCAAACAATGAATTTTCCAGTCACAGACACAAGAGAAGCAGAAGAAAAAGCTAACTTCAGTCTCAAACATTTGAGAGCATTTGTATAATGTTTGAGATTTTTTGAGCTCAGTTCTGGAGAAGATTTAAGGTTTAATGTTTTTGTATTAATGTTTTTTTAGCTCAGCTCCATCTATAAAAGAGCTCAGCTCTCAAAATTCTAGAATTCTCACTCAATTTTGTATCATGCACACTCAAGCAAATTATTTTCAATTATCCAAAATAAAGTATCTATTCTCAAACATACACATTTATTTATCACATTTTAATTTGATCATTATCATCTAAAATACAATTATCTACCTCCTCTTGCTAAGTATATGGTTTTCCTTGCTAAATATTTCATGCAATATTATTATAATTTTATGGAGTTAGATCTTTATGCTCGATATATAATCATGAGCTATTCTTTAAGTTCTGGCATTGGAAAACGGAAACATAAGGTTAAAAAGATGGTATCGTGGTGTTGGATGTTTTGTTGAAAATATAAAGATCAAAGGAAATGGGGTGTTGTAGTCATGATTCTTGTTTGACCCAACAGCTTGTTGGTTGTTCAAGTTTACAATATTAAAGATTTCAAAAATAAATAAATAAATAATAAATAAAAAATCACTCTTTTTATGAGGAGAAGATCTATTAGCAATTGAAAAAAAAAGACTATTAAATATCTTACTAAAATTTGATAAACAGTTAATATAATTTGTCGTAAGATCGGTAACCCCTTGAGGAAGAAATCAACAATAACAAAGAAAATATATAAAAAAGAAAAAAGAAAAGAAAAAAGAAGAAGATAGAGACATGGATTTAAATGTTGTTTGGCAATGCACACAACCATAGATGATGAACATTACTTTTCACATTGATTAATAGGAATTTCTTTGATTTAAGAACAAATTATATACTTATTATCTCATACAAATCTAAACCAAATTAAGAAGAATATCTCTTACCAAAGACAATATGGCAAGATCCAATCAAGGAGAAAATAAAAGATATGACAAGAATTCAAAAAGATATAAACATATTGTAGAGACAAAATATTCAAGGAGAAAAAAGAAACAAGTCAGCTTCCTTTCCCTACATGTTTAAAGACATGAAACTTTCTACATAGAAAGTGGCTCCGAAGCCTGTTGTCCCAACATAAATCTCTTCAAAACTCCTACTTTTTGGATTATAACAGAAAAAGTCAACCAACTGCACAACAACCCTTCCATCCTCCTCAATCGCCAAAAGTTGGACACTATTACCATACCTCAATGTCGAGATGTCAATGCTATAATCCTTAACCCATGGGTCATGCTCGCCATCTTTGCAGTGATCCTTAAGCAACCATATCTCGAACCTCTTACAGGGTACCAAGCATGTGAGACAGAGCACCCCCGCTGCCTGATTCAAAGAAAAGAATGATGTTAGCTCATTTGGATGGAACTCATCTGCCTTTGGAAGCGGAAGCTTCGACCACTCTTCTTTCTCGAGATCAAATCGAAATATGCAATAATACGTCTCGTAAAAACGTTTATCATAGCATAGACGGATCCATCAATCATGGTTATGTCATCTTGGAGGTCGAGCTCATGAAGGGTTTTGACAGGACGCCAGCTGTTGGATCCACCAAGAGTGAAAACCTCGCACGCAATAGAAAATTGGGCAGAACATATGAACGGAAGACCTTGTACTCTGATGTGGAAGCAACATATCCAAACGCCACCTTTTGACGGAACCAGTCGAAGCTGGATGATGAGTTCTTCGGCAACGTGATATGTTGTCTCGTGGCGGGGTTGATTATGTAAACGTCATCTGCGTCGTACATGCACACTAGATCCGTGCAAGTGGGGACGGTCAGCAACGGCCAGAGGAGCCCCTCCTCTGAATCGGCGCTCTTGAACAAGTACTCTAGAGATTTTTCCCTCTTGTGATCCAGCGAGTAGTGCGTGTAGTGCGTGTATTCGTGCATTGTGGTTAGAAAGATGAGAGGGTTTTGCTTGGATCGTTGGTGATGGGATCTCTGAAAGGACGGGTCGGAGATGAGAGCTGACCATGACTTTGAGACACAGCAGAATCTGAGAAGAGACTTCACCCGAAGCCGTAGCAGGATCTCAATGACGATATCAGAGGGCAGTGTTTTCGCTGCATTTGATGTTCCCTTCTTGCAGCCTTGCTTCTGGACTCCATGATCCGCTAATCAAAAGAAAAAATAAGCTATGCAAATAAGAAACAATGGAGGTAAAGGAAGATGAATAATTTATTTACTTATTTATCTTAAAGATTTGAACCAGCATCAGTGCTTAATATATAGGGAAAACAGATTCCTACTCCTACTGAAATTCTGATGCCATAGGATTTGTTTTTATTATAAAAGAATTCAAAGTAGATGGGTTTCCTTTAAATTGTCGATGAAGTTTTTTTCAACTCTTATTCCCAGACGGAATCAATAAACATTATATAATTACAATTACTTTGAAATTGTAGAATATTTAAGAGGAGTTAAAGCATGATTAGGATTAACGTAGCAGCATAAAGTAGTTAGAGACCTAGCCAACAAAAGTCTTAAATTTGATTCCATCTCAATCTTTTATTTTTTAAAAAAATATTAATTTACCATTATATGTCCAAATTATATATGTTTTTGCTTTCTTTGAGATGGTAAGAAAAAACTTCAAAACTCAAAGTAGTATATGTTAAAGAAAAAGAATGGAAAGCTCACACATTAAGCAATTATTAAGCTAATATTATTCTCCTCTTTGGATTTTTCTCATTGTTCTTGCTGTCACTTATTAATTTTCGGCCATGTACGAGAAATTCTTAAATTAGTAGGAAATCTTGATTTAATCTAGGGCTTAGCTGGTGAATGCGATGAAGAGTGACACACATTAAATAAGGGGGCTCTCAATCTCATTAACAGCTGGCTTAAGGAGTAAAAGTCCAAAATTAAATAAATAAAAGTTACTTTTTCTTGGATGGAGAACTCTAAGCAATTTTCAAATCTGGAATCTCTGGTAATATAATTTGGTACGGCTTTCTACCACGCTCCTTTGAAATCGCGGGCAAGTGGGGCCCACTTGCCCGTAATATGTGGCCCACAGTTGCATGGTTAATAAATAGATTATAGGGAGCAAAATGAAGCAATAGTGTTAGTTTGATTCTGTATTTTACAAAAAAAAAATCATATGCATGTTTAGTTGTTCTCCTCCATGGGAGTGATCATGGTTCCGGAACCGGCCGTTCTGGTTTCGGATCATGAGGAACTGGAATCGAATCCTCTCTGTTTCTATTCAAGTTCCAGAAACTGGTGGTTCCGGCTTCAGTTCGGTTTTGATTCTTGAAAAGGAAAATAATTGAGCAGCGCAACAACGTTTTTTGATCGTTGCTGCCTTGAAGTGTGATGCTCACATAGAAAAAATTTCAAATCTGGTTTGAATCAGAACCAGTGGTTTCGATTCTACAAAATTGAAACCGAAACTGAACTGGGTCTTGGCAGAGGGAGTAAGAGAGAGAAAGAGAGCTTTCTTCCTCTTCATTTGTTGTTTGTTTCATGGAGGAAGAGAGCATCTTCCTCCAGCGTGGCATCCGATCTGGCGGTGATGTGGCGGAAGATGGAAATAATTTCTTCCCCTCAAAATTCCAGCTGAAGAGCGATGGAGCACACATTTAAGGAAAAACAAAATTTTAATGGCTCTTTTCATCAGCAGGAGAGAGAAGATGCTGCTTCCCCCTTTGCTGCCGTAGTTGCCTGCCGTAGTCGCCATTGTTGTCGCCGCTACACAACAGGAGAGGGGGCGCGGAGGAGGGGGTAGGAGAGAAATAGGGGACCGCTGCATGTAATCATCGCCACTATTACTGCTCAGCATGTTGGGGGTTCTTTTTTGCTTCTATTTTGTTGGTTTTATTAATTTGTTTTTTGTTTTTTCCCTTCCTTCTTCCAAAATTCCCCAATCCAACTAGATTTATTTGAAGAGGGAAGAAATTATGATTGCACCCAGTTGACCATAAAATCTTATCCAAGAGTAGACTGATCATGTTCGATTCAATTACAGACACTTCATATCCTTTGGGCTTAGATTTATCTTAATCTTCCCGACATGTGTAGTCTATTTTGTCCTATTAGGTTACCTAAAAATTTGTAGTCACTCTTGAGTAATATATAAAATTTTAAGTAATTAACACCACTGTCAATCTTAATGGGTCACAAGTACAACTAGGGGATTCCAAAATAAGAGTAAAATCAAATATATTACTAAATAGTCTTCTTTGAGCAAATCTATCCAGTCATATTAGGTTTTACTCGAACGGTCACTAATCTTATCTCATATAAACCCATTGGAGATATTGTACATTAAGGAATTTAATAATATATATTTCACCAATAAAACTTTAGTGAAAATATTAAATTTTTAACTGAAAATATGGAATGATATTCCCATTCACAACTTGAGTTGCAAAAAAAAAAATTGAATACTAAAGTGCTCGGTAATCATAAAATTTATATGATTATATAGAAATAGTATCTGCATATTTATTTTTCACATGTTATAAGTGTCATGAAGAAATATAAAACAAAACATTGTACAGAATAAGGACAGGCATTAAAAAATAATTTTTCTCTATATGCACAGTTTAAGAAAATCCAGATTTTTTCATAAGCAAGTTAAGATAATTGAGAAAAATCCAGTATGGGGTATAAAAAGTTGTGGAGGAGGTGTAACCCCCTGATCCCTGATATACGTATCACAGTATCAGTACTCGATACTGAAAAACACCTAGAGGGGGGTGAATAGGTGTAAGTGCTAATCTATAAACTAAATGCGAACTAAATGCGAAAGCTTAAAACTATTTTGTAACACACTTAGTACAACACACAAGTGTAGCTGAATTCCCCGTGAAGGGCTTTGGACTAACTCCTCTTGATTCCCCTAGATATGGGTTGAGGTGCTATATGAAGCTCCTGTGGTTAAGTACAAGTGAGGCACACACAACAATCCAAGCATATAAGGATAAGCAATATGAATCAAATGCAAGGACACACAAGCATATAAGATATGTATGATATGAATGATGCAATGCACAAAGTAAGTAAAGAGAGAGAGAGAGAGAGAGAGAGAGAGAGAGTTAGAGAGACAATGGATCAAACGCAAACAACAAGATTTGTTACGAGGTTCGAGCCCCTAGCTCTACTTCCCCGCCTACACCACCGTGTAGGATTTCCAATCCACTATCTCCCACCGAGGGAATCTCCACCGAGGAGGATTTGATACAACACTAGGAGTACCGAACTCCTCTCTCAAACACCACGTCACAACCGAGGGGTAGGCCCGTAGCCAAACAACAACCAACACCTCTACCGAAGAGGTTTACAAACCAACTCCACCTCTCACTAGAGGGAGCAACCAACAAGCCTCAACCTCTACCAAAGAGGGAGCAAACACCAACCCAATACAACAACCTCAATGATTGAGATTTTACCTGCACACAAAATAAAGTATTTAGATTTAGAACAAGATGTGCAAGGTGCTCAATTCTAATCCGCGGTAGCAATGGCTATGCGGGTCGTGATCCTCAGGGAGGGACTAGCGATGGAAGCGTTTAAGTAAGTTATCTCTTTTTTTTATTTATTTTTATTATTTACAATGGTATTTACAATGAAGTATGGTATTTACAATGAAGTGGGAAGAAAAGAATTTGGGAAGATATGGTGACCTAAACTAAATAAAGAAAGAAAGCTATAACACATATATACCTCTTCAACCTGCTTACCTTTGTTTTGTTGCAACGACTTACCCTGTCTTGGAAGGCGTTCAAGTATGGCGTATAGGATCGTCCACCTTCGCGATCTACACTACGAAAAGAAAAGACAAACTAAAGAGAGGGCTTGTTCATCTCCATAGGCCATCAAGGGCACTTCTTCGGCTAGGCAGTCTCGAAGCAATCAGATCTCACGGTTTGCAAGTCATCAGAGAAAATAAACCAAAATAGAAGAACAAGAAGAAAACAACAATAGAAGAATAATAAATAAAAAGAAACAAACTTCGAATTGATTTTATTAACAATGAAGGAAAGGACTACTTACATCGATGTCACCTCAATACAAGCTGATCTCCTTCCTCCATGAAAATATCCTCTCCTCTCAGTTACATAAAAAAAATAAAAATTACAAAGGAAAAAGAAAAACCTAAACTAGCCTAAAAGAAACCCTAACTTTTAGCTCTGTATTTTCTGTACGCCCTTTTCTGTTGCGTCTGCAGGGGTATTTATAGGTGCAGAAGGAGGTAGAGTCCCGGGACGACTCTCCCAAAAAATCCGTTGCCCAGTCTCATCCTGATTGCCGCGGAAACACGGATTGGGCCGCGTTTTCGCGGCCTGGTAGTGGCAGATGGCCACGCGCTTTGGCGCGTGGCTTCCTCTGGTCCGTCCATCCGGGCGTTGTCTTCTGGAAGTTGCATCCTGCCTCTTTATCTTGGGATTTCGGTATAACTTGGGAAGCAAGTTACCTAGATCTCAAATCTCTCAATATCTTTTTAAACGAATTTCCTTATCTTTGCACTCTCTTCTTTGGCTTTATCCTCATCCTGCAAGTGTTTAGGGTTGAATAGAAGTCTATCCTTCCCTCTTCTTGTATTTGCAACTTTTGCCCTTAGTAATTTGCAATTTTGACATTTGATAATTGCAACTTTTACATTGGGCTTTAAATATGGGCTTTTGGCTTCTTTTGAGGCTTTATTGCTTTATTTCATTTCTCAAGGCCTGCACACAATAAATCATAAAATATTAGTAAATATGCAGAATTATATGAATAAATATGAAAATGTGATGGTAAATATAATGATAAAAATGCACTTTTCACTACCAAACACACCCCCACACTTATCTTTTTGCTCGTCCTCGAGTAAAAATCAAAAAGAAAAAGAAACAGAAAACCTAATCTAACTAACTCACTTTCGTAGGAATCACGGTTGCACTTAGCATGTGCAACAAGCCGTTAAACCCCTAGGTTACCCTAGAGGACGAGTGTTGTCTCGTGAGGGTTTTCAGCGGATTACACCCACAAAATCCATAAAAAGGAAAATATTTGAAATACTTTTGAAGAAACTAAGTAATCTATAAGTTTTTAGGATCCTCATTTTTATTCATTCTTAAACTTAGTCTTTATAAAGTAAATTGTTATCCATTTTAAGTAAGGATCAAATTGAATTTGTGTATAGCTTTTTCGTTACCAAAAATCATATGCATCCTTATGAAATTTACTAGAAATTCCTTAACTTGGACTCTCATGCCTCTTTATTATAATTATATATTATTATTATTATTATTATTATTTTTAATATGTATAACTCATCTAATTTTCTTTCGTGTAAGTATCAAGGCTTCTTGAGGCCCTCATACCTAACTAATTGATTATTAGATGTGTTACTACATATATTATATTTCTTAGTCTTCTTAGGCTTTCTAATCCACCCATGTAGCGAACTTAAAGTCGGTGGCTCCCAAACCGGTCGGCTTTAGGGCACGGGTGAGAAAACACCCCGTGGACTCAAATTCGAGTGAACTAGGCCACAAAACTAAGGACTTTATTTTATTTAGAACTCACCTTTAGGCGTGAATACTTATGCTTCTTGAGGCACATGTATCCAGCTTAATTGGTGATATTTTTTTATTTTTTATTTTTATGAGGCACAAAGGTCTTTGTCTTAGAATCCTAGATATGCATTAGGTATGCACATTTCATTAAGGTAAAAATTAAGACTAACTACTTATTCAATTTCTCCTCCTATACCTAAAAATTCAACAATTTATTTATTTTGACCAAGTTTTTAGAAATCCTAATCATGATTTTCCTAATTCTTAAGACTAACTTAGATTTCTTTCAAAAGATAAGTCAAAATATTGTCCCTTTTTCAAAAAGTTTTTTTTTTAATAGCAAATTTTTGTTAGTTTCTACCTATGTTAGTATGTTAGTAAAGCCCACCCCCACACTTATCTCATGCATTGTCCTCAATGTATGAATGAATGCATATATGCATGAAAAAGAAGAAGGGGAAGGCAGATGTCACCTCAAGGTGGTGGTTCCGGTGGTGGTCTAATTGGTCCACGAAATGCGGCCCAATCTACTTTTTGTGAAATTCGGGGGAACCCACCAGAAATTACTCTAATATAACCCACTAAAAAGATGTGTCCATTAAGGATTTTTATTAAATATTTGACCCCATCTAATTTTCAAATTCCATAACTGATTTCGGAGTCAAATTTGTCAACCACCTCGTCCCAGAATGGAGTATGAAAAGATAGAACGATTGACTTGGACTCAGGAAGTACGGGAACGAATACCGACTCAGGAAAGAAACTTAAATCAAGTAAGGGTTCAGGAGTCGGGCTAGGTTTAGGAAGTGGGTCCAAATCAATAAGTTGAAGCTCAAGTCCACAATAATCTTCCCACAATGGAATGTGACTCAATGTTGGTGATTCAAGTTCAGGAATGATAGGTGTGGGAATCAAAACTGACTCTAAAAGGTTACCTAAGTCGGGTAACAAAACGGGAGTCAATAATGATTCAGGAATTTGAACTTGATCATAGATTTGAGAATCTAGGTCACATATCTCATTGAGTTCGATATCATAAAAATGAGAACTTGCCAATTTATCCATGGGAGTTTCAAAATTATAAATTGGTCAAGTTCAATATGATCATCAAAAATGGGTGATTCAATTTCATGATGGATTAGCACAGGATCCAATGTTGACTTGGGAAAAGTAAAATCAGGTGAAGACACCGAAGTCATTATTGAACCAGGAAGTAGAATTGAATCACCAAGTGGGAGATCATGATCATATTCATGCTCAAGTTCTATTTCAGGAAAGGAATAACTTGCCAAACTATCAAAATTTGGAGTTTCGGCAAGTTCAAATGATGGTACAGAATTAGAATCTTGTTGTCCAAAGCAACGTGGCTCGTCGGCTCTAAGAGAGTGGTCAGCGAAGGCAGAATCGGCCGAACGGTGAGAACGTAAAGATTGAACCATCATATCTATTTCATGATCACGAGCTAATCTAGCCTGAGTCATGGTTTTAAGCATCTTTTCATAGTCAATTTGTGCATCATTTTGTGATTGGACTTGAAAAGAGGAAGTGTAATCATGATGAAGTTGTGAGTCGGTGGACTCACGCATCATCATGTCTAAGATTGATGGTGGTTGTTGCTTGGACTCTTGCATACTCATCATTTCCCGGATAGATGGTTTTCTATTCTGAATGGGTGGATCTGAGTATGACTCTTGGGAATATTGTGGACAAGGTGGATATGGAGGACAAGTTGGTTGAAAATTTGACTCGGAGGAAGTGAAACCCCATGAACTCTGTGAAGAGTTGAAATTGTTATGAAAATTATGGTCATAAGATGGGGGGTATGGGTTATATTCATTCGGATAAAACCATTCCGGCACACTAGGTTGGTCAAAGTTATGATATGCCGGGTTGGTAATATCTGAAAAAGAGGTTGGTGTGTAATATGGATTAAAATTAGAAAAATTATTAAATGCCATATCACACAAACACAAACAAAAAGGAAAAAAAAGAAAACAAACAAATAAACAAACAAAAAAGAAAAATTCTAACCTAAGTTAGGGTAGACCTATGACCTAGACGACTCCTAACTGGTTAGACTGTCCACGGGAGGTAGGGTGCAGACTTTGACCACAAGTTAATCAGCCAGGTCAGGGCAAGATTGGTGGGAGGTTTTCCATCAAAGACGTTCCTTAATTAAATAACCACCAATCTTCGGGCTTTCGGCCCTCAATCCCTTTCCTAGACACTGATTTAGTAGGAGTCAAATTTAACACTGTTCCCCCTTAGGATAATCTCCTAATTGAGTCCGAGATGTCTCTAGGGCCAACGTCTACTCATTTTTATTTAGGGTTAGGTTTGTGAGTGCTTGGAATATGATTTTTGGGCAAGGAAGGGTGATTAAATCCCCACCTTATCTTGTTATGGGTTAGTGCCCTTAAGATAAGTTTGTGCAAGTGTACAAGATATGTAAATAAGATTCACTCAAAGCAATGAAAATCAACCAAGAGATGAGTCCTATTCTACATGCAATGCGAACGTACCTTGCTCCAGCACTCTTCAACAGTAAAAATAAATGAATTGAAAAGACACGTGCCTAAAATACAAACGTCTAATCAATTTTTTATCTTTTTCAACAAGTATTTACTGTTGATAAGTTAGCAGTATGCAGGGTGATCACAGAAAATATTTAACAGAGCAGACAAATCAAATTTGCAGATTGCAGCAACCTGCAGAAAATTGAATCAGTAGTGAACTACTACTGCCGCGGATCCGCGGCTATTGCCGCGTTTGCGCGGCAAGGTAGTAGGCTCTGTTGCTCTGCCTTCGAGGGCAGAGGCACAGAGTTGCTATATGTCCTTTTCTGCTGTTATGTATCCTGTTATCCAAACTTGCAAATATAAAGAATAAAAGAATAATTAGTTTTTTTTTATAGAGAAACTTACCGTCCCTCCCCGGCAACGGCGCCAAAATTTGATTGAGATTTTACCTGCACACAAAATAAAGTATTTTAGATTTAGAACAAGATGTGCAAGGTGCTCAATTCTAATCCGCTGTAGTAATGGCTATGCGGGTCGTGATCCTCAGGGAGGGACTAGCGATGGAAGCGTTTAAGTAAGTTATCTCTTTTATTTATTTATTTTTATTATTTACAATGGTATTTACAATGAAGTATGGTATTTACAATGAAGTGGGAAGAAAAGAATTTGGGAAGATATGGTGACCTAAACTAAATAAAGAAAGAAAGCTATAACACATACATACCTCTTCAACCTGCTTACCTTTGTTCTGTTGCAACGACTTACCCTATCTTGGAAGGCGTTCAAGTATGGCGTATAGGATCGTCCTCCTTCGCGATCTACACTACGAAAAGAAAAGACAAACTAAAGAGAGGGCTTGCTCATCTCCATAGGCCATCAAGGGCACTTCTTCGGCTAGGCAGTCTCGAAGCAATCAGATCTCACGGTTTGCAAGTCATCAGAGAAAATAAACCAAAATAGAAGAACAAGAAGAAAACAACAATAGAAGAATAATAAATAAAAAGAAACAAACTTCGAATTGATTTTATTAACAATGAAGGAAAGGACTACTTACATCGATGTCACCTCAATACAAGCTGATCTCCTTCCTCCATGAAAATATCCTCTCCTCTCAGTTACATAAAAAAAATAAAAATTACAAAAGGAAAAAGAAAAACCTAAACTAGCCTAAAAGAAACCTTAACTTTTAGCTCTGTATTTTCTGTACGCCCCTTTCTGTTGCGTCTGCAGGGATATTTATAGGTGCAGAAGGAGGTAGAGTCTCGGGACGACTCTTCCAAAAAATCCGTTGCCCAGTCTCATCCTGATTGCCGCGGAACGCGGCTTGGGCCGCGTTTCCGCGGCCTGGTAGTGGCAAATGGCCACGCGCTTTGGCGCGTGGTTTCCCCTGGTCCGTCCATCCGGGCGTTGTCTTCTGGAAGTTGCATCCTGGCTCTTTATCTTGGGATTTCGATATAACTTGGGAGCAAGTTACCTAGATCTCAAATCTCCCAATATCTTTTAAACGAATTTCCTTATCTTTGCACTCTCTTCTTTGGCTTTTACCCTCATCCTGCAAGTGTTTAGGGTTGAATAGAACTCTATCCTTCCCTCTTCTTTGTATTTGCAACTTTTGCCCTTAGTAATTTGCAATTTTGACATTTGATAATTGCAACTTTTACATTGGGCTTTAAATATGGGCTTTTGGGCTTCTTTTGAGGCTTTATTGCTTTATTTTCATTTCTCAAGGCCTGCACACAATAAATCATAAAATATTAGTAAATGTGCAGAATTATATGAATAAATATGAAAATGTGATAGTAAATGTAATGATAAAAATGCACTTTTCACTACCAATCACTCAACCTCTACCAAAGAGGGAGCAACCAACAAATGAGGGTTTACAATTGGTGGTTTCTTTCAACCACAAACAACTTCCTTTTTCCACAAACAAAGATCCTAATAGATTAGGATAGAAGATATAGCTCAAGTGTGGAAAACTAGGTGTTTGGAAAACAAAAACTCAAAGAAAATACTTGAGAAAACTCTTGTAAAAGATAGAAAATGAAAACCAATACAACTATCCCAAATTCCTATTTTCTTTGATTTTTTAAAAACCTAAAACAATACAAAGATGAATCTTTTTGGGACAAAACTCTTTTTAAAACTCTTTTAAAACAGTAGAGAAAGTCTGAAAATTTTAGCTCTAAAAACCTTGGCCAAAATCCCAAAGGAATGGGGTTTATATAGGCCAAACAGAAAACTAGCCGTTAGGCTGATCTGGCAGCCTGACAGGCTTGCGGTCGACCGGCCCGGTCGACCGCCAACGGTCAGAAATATGACCGTTGGGCAAAACCGGTCGACCGTCCGGTCGACCCAAATAAACAGAGAGCAGAGCTCTCTGGTCTGGTCGGCCGCCCGGCCGATCGTCCCTGTGTCTGCCAAACGTGCACAAGCTTGTGCACGTCGGTCGACCGCAAGGGTCGACCGGCCTTTGGTGTGGTCGACCCGTGCGGTCGGCCGACCGGCCTGTCAGCCACTGTTCTGGGACAGAAACACATGTAAAGAATTTTCTAAAAATCTTTTAAGTCTTTGTAAAAATACCCAAAAATAGTTTTATCATTTTGCATTGATATATAAACATGTGATAAAAAGTTTAGCTCAAATATCAATCAACATGAACTATTTTTGTGTCTTATCATTTTTATCAAAAACCAAAACTTGTATTTTTATTAAATTTGATTTTTCAATACATGAATAGGAATGTCAAAATAAGTTTGTCTAGGAAGATAAAGCATGCATGTATAGAAAGAATACATCTACTATACATATAAACCATGTAAACTTGTTTTGATCAAACTATTCATGAAAACCAAATCCAAAACATGAAATGTGTGTGTATTGTGCACTTGAGCATATCAACTATGCTAAGCTTTACAAATGGATCAAACACACTCAACTATGGATACCTAAGTCTTCTTGACGATCTTCATCTTCAAGGCGACTTGGTCCAAACTCCGTGATCCATGAGCTAGGCAAGGTATGATCTTGATGCTTTGGCCCTGGATTCACCATGAAAAGCTTCTAAACTCCTTTGTTGAAGCTAATCACCAACTAATATCTTGTTTAATGATCTGAGACTAAAAACACAAGAATATTAGTAAACATAACTACATGAGTTAATCATCATCAAAACTAGAGTGGAAGGCCTTTGGGCCAACAATCTCCCCTTTTTGATGATGACAAAACTCATGGAGTTATATATGCATGGATTAAAGTTAAGCTTCAAAGAAGCTCCCCCTTAACTCATGCATAAACAAATAGATAAAAGATATGCAATGAATGTACATAAACATGTATGCATCAACATGCATAAAACATATTCTAGAAGCTCTAGTTACCAATTAAATTAATAAAATATTAACAAGAACACTAGATGCTCTAGATACCAATAAAACTTACCAATAAAACTTAATATATGCAAAAACATAAGTGCATATATAAAACTCAAAATCTTTCTCCCCTTTTTTGTCAATCATATGCATGAATGATAATGCATAAACAATAAGGGTTCTAGATACCAAATGAGATATATTCTAAACAAAACATGTTCTAGATACCAATTAAAATATCATATATGCAAAAACGTAAACATGCATATAAAACTAACTCAAAATCTTTAAAACTTAAAATCTTTCTCCCCTTTTTGTCAATCATCAATAAAGGGGCAAGATCAAAAACATAAACAAATTCTTCTATCTAGACACCAATGAAATGTGAAAGGTGCTCTAGAAACCAATAAAATGAACAAATAAAACTTTTTTTTTTATCTTCTAAAACCAAATAAATGCATACAAAGACATGCATATAAATCTAAATTCTTCTTCCCCGTTTTGTTCTAAGCAAGGAAACAACAAAGGGTTAAAAAAAATGTTCTCCCCTTTTTATCTAAAACACAAAAGATGTAAATAAGGGGTGAATAACAAATCATAAGATGAACACTCAATTAAGATACCAAATGAAACATATATGTCAATGAAGTGCATTTTGATACCAATTGAAGATGAACATACAACAATCAATAAATGATATATGCGATATACATTCATGAAGAGGAAGACGTTAAGTTAGCTTCCCTACACATATGCATTACATGAAGAAGGGATGATAAGCCCCAATTCACATAACACATATTATGTAATGCATAAGGAGAGATGTGAAGCTCCCCTACACACGTGTATCACATAAGGAAGAGTTATCAAGCTCCTCAATACAAGATACACTCAACATGAATCTATATGTAGAAGAGATGTTAAGCTCTCCTTGCATATAGGCAATGTAAATCAAAACTTTTGAATATTTCTTAAAAACAAAAATTTTAGATACCAACTTAAACATAAACATCTTGATATCAAAAGAGAGTATTTTCTTTTTAAGCATATGATACCAATTTGAAACTATATTTTATCATAAAGCAAGAGAGTGGGAATCAAATACCAATTTAAAGATAAAATCAAAATTTTCTCCCCCTTTATGAAATACCAACAAAAACTATGCGTAGGCTTGATACCAATTGCAAATATAAATCAATTTAAACAAAGTTAAGGTACAAGCTTGGCATAAACAAAATTTGTGCTTAAGATATAGAAATATAATAGCACAAATAAAATATGTATATGTGTATGAAAATAAAATAGTACCAATCACCAATAGATGATACCAATAGAAGTCATACATACACAATAAACAATTATAAGTATACAAAAAGGATCAAATTGATACCAATTGAAAGAGTTCAATGATACCAATTGAAATAACAACAATAGCATGTGTATACCTCATATCTCAAAGAAGAATACGAACTAGTTAAAATGAAAAATTTGTTAACTAGTACGAAATCCTTCACGCAAGGAATAAAGACAAATAATTTTTCATAAAATGTGAATTCCACATGATGTTCAACACTCAAGTCAATGAAGCATAAATATGACTCATGAAAACATGACATGAGCAAACAAATAAATGTGAGTGTACAAATAAAATGTGAGGATCACAATCATGAAAAATATTCCATCAAGCTCATTTAAATTCCTTTAAACAAAAAAAAAATCATTAAAACTATTTAATCTTCAAGGCATATGTATGTCTAATACAAACTAAAGCATACATACATATCCAAAACACAAAGAGTCCACAAGGATATATGCATGAAGGCACGTGGCTCAAAAAGGATGTATATGTATAAGAATAGTTTGAATTAGATGACATATACATGAAGTTAAACATGAAAAACATGTAAACTAAATTTTCATTAAAACAAATTTCATTTCAAGGTATATGTATGATTTATCAACACAATAAGTATACATACATAACCCTAAACACAATTGAGTCCATATATATAGATTTGCATGAAAAGCAAATGACTCAAAGGGTATACATGTATAACTTAAGCTTTGGCAAAATGCACATATACATGAAATGTAAAACACATGATCTACAAAACAAATCCAAAATGGGAATACAAGTTTAAAATGTATGAATCATCAAAACTAGACTATACTAGCACATCTAATGGGTTCAAATAAGCAATCAAGCCCAAACATATATAGATTTATTTATGGCCCACTATATGCACAAGTATAAATCCTAGTCTTAATGAAAACTAACATTTAAACATATATTCAAATCATTAAGCATCAAAACAAGATAAAATTCAACATGATAAACAAAATATGATTATTATGTAGATCCACATGCTATTAGATTTATGATGTACATGATAGCTAAGCTAACAAGAGAACACAAAATAATAGTCCATATTAAACATGGGTGTCTCAAATACTATACATGTATGTCAAGAATCTAATTAACATGGCATTTTCATACTAATCACTAAACAATGAAACATGCTATAAACAATGAATATGAAAAGCATGTAAACAATAAATATGAGTTAGGAATCGTTACCAAAACCTAGAAGGCAACTCTCCTTGTCTCCAAAACATGGTGGTCCTCTCCACCAAACATCCCTTGAAAGTGATGCATTCATATGATTTCATGAGGCTCGGAACGCATTCACTCCAAGATGCCAACACTCTCACGTCATGTGAGAGCCCACACCTACATCAAAAACTCTAGGGGTGGTCTTTGGTACCCATATTCTATTGGGTCCATGGGGGTTAGTCTCATTTCTAACCCAAACAAAATTCTTTGCTAAATTTACATTATGATGTAATCTATCAAAGCAAAATTTAGCAAGGTGGCCCATACGTTCACAATGTGTACAAGTGTACACATGAGCATACGTGTGATGGTGTCCGTGAGGAGCATGTGTATGTCGTGGAGGGTGTGCATGAATAGATGGAACTTGTTTCTTTCGAAACAAAGTTTCCAACGTGTGTGCCCTACTACACATTGGCTCAAAGAGGAGCCCAAACAATCAACACTCTTCTTAAGCATGTATATATCATTGTTAATCAAAGAAGAAGTGTGGCATGCAATAGGTGTTCTAGGTGAAACTACCCTAGCATGGCAAACATGTGCATCAATCTTATTTTGCAAACAATCATTCTTCTTCAAACAAACATTTAAATCATTTGAAATAGAAATTATTTTATTTTTCAAAGCAACATTCTCTTTTAAAACAAAATTAACTTTCGAAGACAAATCTTCATTTTTCTTCAAAAGAGTTTCACAATCATTTTTAGATTTTAAAACTTTATTTTCTTTTAATACAAGATCAAGTTGAGATCTCAATGAATCTCTCTCATTATAAATCTCTACTTTATCTTGCAAAACCATGTTGAGCTTAGAAGACAATTTTTCATTTTCTTTATTTAAAGCAAGGGTCTTCTTTTTCAACAAATTATATTTTTCTATTAATTTTTCACACACAATAGAAAGTTCTTCATTCAAAGCATGGGGATCAACAAAATCATTACATGAAGAACTAGCATCATCATCACTATCTAAGTGGGGTTCCGAATGTACCTCAAGGGAGTCATTCCCTTGGACAATGTGGCAATGTGAATCGGATTCTCCACTAGATTCCTCTTCTTGGATTTGTACTTGAAGCTCGGAGGTCGTGGTGGTTGTCAATTTGTTCCACACTGCAAAGGCGGAATCAATGTTAGAAACACACATAAGATAATCTTTAGGTAATGTGCTTCTAATAGCCTCAAGGGCTTGTGCATTGACCCCTATATGAATGCGGTTACCAATATAGCATTTCTTGGTAGCGGCAAGAAAGACATGCAAACCTAGGGTCTTCAAATAACAACTCTTCATGACCTTCCAAACATCAAGTCTAGATATGTCAAACATAGGAGGGCTATCCATGATGGTAAACTATATGTGTGCAAACAAGCAAATGCAAATGAGATTAGCAAACAAAGGATCTCACTCTTAGGATGTTAAACCTAAGTATCAGGAGCGTAGGCTCTGATACCAATTGAAAAACTCCCAGAGGGGGGGTGAATAGGTGTAAGTGCTAATCTATAAATTAAATGCGAACTAAATGCGGAAGCTTAAAACTATTTTGCAACACACTTAGTACAACACACAAGTGTAGCCAAATTCCCCGTGAAGGGCTCTGGACTAACTCCTCTTGATTCCCCTAGATATGGGTTGAGGTGCTATATGAAGCTCTTGTGGTTAAGTACAAGTGAGGCACACACAACAATCCAAGCATATAAGGATAAGCAATATGAATCAAATGCAAGGACACACAAGCATATAAGATATGTATGATATGAATGATGCAATGCAAAAAGTAAAGAGAGAGAGAGAGAGTTAGAGAGACAATGGATCAAACGCAAACAACAAGATTTGTTACGAGGTTCGAGCCCCTAGCTCTACTTCCCCGCCTACACCACCGTGTAGGATTTCCGATCCACTATCTCCCACCGAGGGAACCTCCACCGAGGAGGATTTGATACAACACTAGGAGTACCGAACTCCTCTCTCAAAAACCACCTCACAACCGAGGGGTAGGCCGTAGCCAAACAACAACCAACACCTCTACCAAAGAGGTTTACAAACCAACTCCACCTCTCACTAGAGGGAGCAACCAACAAGCCTCAACCTCTACCAAAGAGGGAGCAAACACCAACCCAATACAACAATCTCAACCTCTACCAAAGAGGGAGCAACCAACAAATGAGGGTTTACAATTGGTGGTTTCTTTCAACCACAAACAACTTCCTTTTTCCACAAACAAAGATCCTAATAGATTAGGATAGAAGATATAGCTCAAGTGTGGAAAACTAGGTGTTTGGAAAACAAAAACTCAAAGAAAATACTTGGGAAAACTCTTGTAAAAGATAGAGAATGAAAACCAATACAAATATCCCAAATTCCTATTTTCTTTGATTTTCCAAAAACCTAAAACAATACAAAGATGAATCTTTTTGGCACAAAACTCTTTTTAAAACTCTTTTAAAACAGTAGAGAAAGTTTGGAAATTTTAGCTCTAAAAACCTTGGCCAAAATCCCAAAGGAATGGGGTTTATATAGGCCAAACAGAAAACTAGCCGTTAGGCTGATCTGGCAGCCTGACAGGCTTGCGGTCGACCGCCAACGGTCAGAAATATGACCGTTGGGCAAAACCGGTCGACCGTCCGGTCGACCCAAATAAACAGAGAGCAGAGCTCTCTGGTCCGGTCGGCCGCCCGGCCGACCGTCCCTGTGTCTGCCAAACGTGCACAATCTTGTGCACGTCGGTCGACCGCAAGGGTCGACCGGCCTTTGGTACGGTCAACCCGTGCGGTCGGCCGACCTGGCCTGTCAGCCACTGTTCTGGGACAGAAACACATGTAAAGAATATTTCTAAAAATCTTTTAAGTCTTTGTAAAAATACCCAAAAATAGTTTTATCATTTTGCATTGATATATAAACATGTGATAAAAAGTTTAGCTCAAATATCAATCAACATGAACTATTTTTGTGTCTTATCATTTTATCAAAAACCAAAACTTGTATTTTTATTAAATTTGATTTTTCAATACATGAATAGGAATGTCAAAATAAGCTTGTCTAGGAAGATAAAGCATGCATGTATAGAAAGAATACATCTACTATACATATAAACCATGTAAACTTGTTTTGATCAAAACTATTCATGAAAACCAAATCCAAAACATGAAATGTGTGTGTATTGTGCACTTGAGCATATCAACTATACTAAGCTTTACAAATGGATCTAAACACACTCAACTATGGATACCTAAGTCTTCTTGACGATCTTCATCTTCAAGGCGACTTGGTCCAAACTCCGTGATCCATGAGCTAGGCAAGGTATGATCTTGATGCTTTGGCCCTGGATTCACCATGAAAAGCTTCTAAACTCCTTTGTTGAAGCTAATCACCAACTAATATCTTGTTTAATGATCTGAGACTAAAAATACAAGAATATTAGTAAACATAACTACATGAGTTAATCATCATCAAAACTAGAGTGGAAGGCCTTTGGGCCAACAGATACGACGTACAAAATTGACTTGACCTCCTTGGTATTCCGATTGAGCTGATTTTAGTTTAAATATCATTTTCTAATATTTTAGATTTTTCAGGATTTTCTGGAACTTTTCTGGATTATTTTGAAAAATCTACGTAGTTGGTGTCGACTGATACCGATAATCGGCTTTATGATTTTTATTTCATAAATGGAGTTGTATTTTGAGAATCTGCTTTCACCATATGTCTTAGAATCATATGATCGATGCTAGGGTATTTTTGGGGAATTTTCTGAATATCGAAAATCGGGTCAAACTGGTGTCGCCCAGTACCGGCGAAATCTTTCAGGATTTTTAATTTGCAAAGCAGACTGAATTTCTTTAAACCGTTTTCATATTATGTCTCAGGATAATATTCTCTATTTTCTTTAATTTTTGGGCACCGTTCGGAGCTAGTCAAATTTTCACCCTATTAAAATAATATTAAATTTCTTTTTTTAATTCTATTTCTATTTCTCCTTTCTTCTTTCTTCTTCCCCATGCTTCTCCACCGCCATACCCAACCGCCTTTTCCCCCCTTTATAAATTTTCCCCCTCTCTCTCTCTCTCTTTCAAAAATCAATCCCTCTTTCACTCTCTCTCTCTCTCTCTCTCTCGTTCTTAGACCCGCCGCCGGCCTGGGCGGGGCGGAGCCGCCGCTGATTGTTATTCAATTTTGCATATTTTGCCACATCCATACCATGCATATTGCAAATAAAAATGTGATTTTTAATCCTTTTCTCTCTATTTTTGCAGGTCTATATTCTAATAGAGAAAAGGCCCAAAATCTCTTTAATTATCAAGAATTAAAGGAGATTAATTCAAAGCCCAAAAGAGAGCCCAAGGTTGAGCCCAGGATTTGGAGAATTCTATGCGCCAGCTCAGACTTCCAGAAGGTCCACGTGGCTAACAAACTCTTAACAAACGCGCAACAGAAATCTGGTACTCAACGGCCAAGATTCTGCCGCATATCTGCGGCAACTGCCGCAGATCTGCGGCAGTTACAAGGCTGTTGAGCCCGGGATTTTCTCAACAACCTGGGTTCTAGAGGCTTCTCTCTGAGGCTATAAATACAGTACCAGGGCCTTCGAGGATGGAAGGAGAGAGGAGAGATTAGAGAATAGAATTTGTATTTTTTTAGGGTTTTTAGTGCTCTAGGTCTTCTTCTTCCTCCCTAGAAATTCTGCATAAGAGAGAGATTGTAAGAGAGAGAAAGCTTGTGTAAACCGAGGCGTGACAACTTGTGAAGCAAGGATTAATCCATTCTCTTTCTTCTCTATTGCATTTTCTAGTGTTTACTTGCTTTCTTTAATTCTAGCTTTACTTTCCTTGCACTTTTATTCATGCTTTGCTTTTCTTTTCTTGTAATGGCTAGTAGCTAATTTCTTCTAACATGACTAGCTAACCACTAACTTTGCTAACTACTAACTCACGGGTGATTGCTATCTTTAATCTTGCAAGTTGTATGGTCTTTTTCATCCCCGATGGGTTACTTTCATGCTTGGCAAGTTCTTGTTGTAAACTCCATATGATTCATGTGTGCCTCATTTAGAGCCTTGTCTTTAGAACAAGTGCCTTGATGGAACATGGAGATGGATCACCAAACGTATGCTATTTGTTGTACAACTTCTTTACTTCAATTAATGAATGTTGTAACTTCTTCCTTAGCATCCCTTGAGTGGCAACTCTTTTGATTCCATTATTGAAAGTCTATCTTGTAGGCCGATGACATCTATGAGGCTACAAGACAAGTCCAAGAATGATCACCCGTCATCCAAGTGGGAAAGTAACTAGACCGACACGCAAGACAAACATATGCCGATGAATCAACATGAGGCACGCATCACCATCACGGAGTTTAGTAAGTTTAGCAAATTAGTAAGGTTAGCTAGTCATGGTTTACTCCATCTTTAAAGTCTTCTACAAAGTTCTCTTTCTTTTAGTTTTATTTCCAAAGCAAATCTCCTTTTTGATTTCTTTTCCTTTTATTTCCATCATGCACAAATCCACCAATTCTTTCATTTCTTTTTCCATGATTTTTCATTCTTTTAAGACAAAGAAGAACTTTTGTTTACTTTCTTCAACACCGAACCGTAACGCTTCCATCGCAAGCTCTCCCTGAGGATTCGACCCGTATAGCTTATGCTACTACGGTTAATTGGAAAGGAGTACATTAACCATATTGAATACATATTGTAGAGTGATTAAGCACCAAAGGTTGACTCTAAACCTACTTTCTTTTGTTGAATATCTGTGCAACTTCACACTATACTTCCCCTTCCATCAAATTTTTGGCGCCGTTGCCGGGGAGAGCAACGGTTTTTGATTTCAAGTGAAGAACTAAACGAATTTTCTTCTCTGTTGCAGGTTACAGGTGAAGAAACAGGAAAATTTGCATTGCAGTAACATATAAGTGGCTCTGGGCTTCTGCTCTTGAAAGTAGAAACCAGAAGTCCTCTGAATTGCCGCAATTCCACGGCAAAAGCCGCAGATTTGCGGCAAGGAGGAGTTAACTACTGACCTAATTTCTGCAGGGCTGCTTGCTCTGTAAAATACATCTGCTGCAATACTTAAATTCTTGTATGCTTCACCATACTCCTGTTAATAATAATCAACAGTAAAAAATTGGTTGCAAAGTTAAAAGTTGATTAGACATTTGCATTTCTAGGCACGTGTCTTTTCAATTCATTTACTTTTACTGTTGAAGAGTGCTGGAGCAAGGTACGTTTTGCATTGCATGTAGACTAGGAATCATCTCTTGCTTGATTTTTCATGCTTTGAGTGAATCCTAGTTATATATCTTGTACACTTGCACAATCCAGTCTTAAGGGCACTAACCCATAAATAAGATAAGGTGGGGGATTTCATCACCCTTTCCTTAGCCCAAAAACCACTATCCCAGCACTCACTAACCCAAGCCTAATTTAATTAAAAAAAAATAGACGTTTGCCCTAGGGACATCTGGACTCACTTAGGAGATTATCCTAAAGGGGAAAAGTGTTGGAATTTGACTCTTGCAAAATCAGTGTCTAGGAAAGGGATTGAGGGCCGAAAGCCCGAAGGTTTGTGGTTATTTAATTAAGGAACGTCTTTGATGGAAAACCTCCCACCAACCTTGCCCTGACCTGGCTGATTAGCTTGTGGTCAAAGTCTACACTAAACCTCCCGTGGACGGTCTAATCAGTTAGGAGTCGTCTAGGTCATAGGTCTACCCTAACTTAGGTTAAATTTTTTTTTGTTTGTTTAATTGTTTGTTTCTTTTTGTTTGTATTTCATTGTGTGATATGGCATATAATAACAATTTTTTCAACTTCAATAATAATCCATATTACACACCGACTTCATTTTCGGATATTACCAACCCGGCATACATAACTTTGACCAACCTAGTGTGCCGGATTGGTCTTATCCGAATCAATATGACCCATACCCCCCATCTAACAACTATAATTTCCATAATGATTTCAACTCTTCACCGAGTCAGTGGGGATTCACTTACCCCGAGCTAATTTCCAACCACCTTGTCCTCCTTTTCCACCCAGTCCAAAATATTTTCATGATACATACTCAATTCCTCCAGTCCAAAATAAAGCACCATCAATTTTGGAAATGAGTATGCGTGAGTCCAAACACAAATCCCAAAATCTGATGGACTCACAATTTCACTATCACTTCCAAGAGAACACTTCATCTTTTCATCAAAACAATGAATTCATCAATTATGGAAAGATGCTTGAAGCCATGACTCATGCTCAAAATGCTAGAAATCGTGACATCGATATGATGGTCGAATCTCTACGTTCTCACCGTTTGACCAGATCTGGTGTCACTAGCCACTCTGTTAAAGCTGATGAGTCATGTAGTTTTGGAAATCAAGATTCTATTTCAGCACGCTCATCTGAACTTGTCCAAACTTCAAATCCCATTGACATTTTGGCAAGTTTTCCTTTTCCTGAAATAAAACTTGAAAATGAATATGATCTTGAACCCCAACTTAGTGATTCAATTCTTCTTCCTGATTCAATAATGACTCCGGTATCTTTACCTGACTTAAATCTTTTCCCGGAGTTGACATTGGATCCTGTCTAAATTCATAATGAAGTTGAATCACCCATCTTTGAGGATCATATTGAACTTGACCAATTATACACTTCTGAAGATACTATTGACAAATTGGCAAGTTTTCCATTTTTGATATCGAACTCAATGAGATATGTGACCTAGATTCTCACAATCTCTTTACTTCTGAAGACCTATTCGCTGACAAGATCATGTCAACTCGGGGTCAGTTAACTGATTGTACACTTCCGGATGTTGACCTTAGTTTTGAAGAATTGTATGGCGATGAGTTAGAATTCCTTAATATTGGAAGTAAAGAGATATCACCCATATTAGGTCACATTCCATTGTTGGACAATGCATGTGGACTGGAGTTTCAACTTCTTGACTTGGACCCAATTCCTGAACTCATTTCGACTCCTGAACCTTTACTTGACTTAAGTCACCTTCCTGAGTCGGTATTAGTTCCTGTCCTCCCTGAGTCCAAGTCAACCGTTCTATCATTTCATACTCCATTCTGGGACAAGGTGGGACTCCGAAATTAGTTATGGAAAATGGAAATTAGATGGGGTTAAATACTTAATAAAAATCCTTCATGGATTTATCTTTTTAATGGGTTATATTCATGATATTTCTGGTGGGTTCCTCCGAACCCAAAGCAAAGATGATTGGGCCGCCTTTCGTGGACCAATCAGGCCGCCACTGGAACCACCACCTTGAGGTGATTTTTCTTTCCCTCTCTATTTGTTTCATGCATACATATATCATGATGCATTGAGGACAATGCATGAAATAAGTGTGGGGGAGGGTTTACTAACATAGAGTTTTTAGATTTTCTTTCTTTTACACTTCTTTTAGAAATAAAAAAATAAAAAAAAAACTTTTTGAAATAAGAGACAAAAGTTTTGATCTATTTTTAAGAAAATTAAGATGATCTTAGAAATTAAGAAAACCTTAATTATGACATCTAAAACCTAGTTGAAATAATGGATCTTGTTTAAAATTATAGGCTAAGTAAGAAAAATTGAGGAGATATTTTTATCTTGAATTTTTGCCTTAGATAGTATGCACTTCATACTTACACATTTTTGGGATGGAAATAAAGACCAAAAAGGCCATAAAAAAAAAGAAAAAAAAAGAAAAATATACAAATAAAACATCACTTATTAAGCTGGATAATTGTGCCTCAAGAAGCATGGTTATTCACGCCTAACGGTGATTAAAAGAATAATCCCTCTTAGTTTTGTGGCCTTTTTCACTCGAGTCCTTAAACCCGAGGGATGTTTTCTCATCTGGTGCCCTAAGACCGACTGGTTTGGGAGTCATCGGTTATAGGCTCGTTACATGGGTGAACTAGAAAGCCTAAACTAAGGGAAGAAATATATATATAAATAAATAAATAAATAATAAATGGCTTTATGGTTAGAGTTGAAATCCCAGAAATCTTCACTATCACAATGTGCATATTATCTAGGTTTTATGAAAGATAAAGTATTCAATCCAATTTTGAATTCTTACCTTAATTGAAGACAAGATCCTGCATGGAGACTAAGTTTAAGGGAGAATAATTATAGGTGGACTTATGACCTTCGATCACTTATATTTTTGCAAAAATAATTCGAAAACTTGTCTCTCTTTCAAAATGAATTTTCAAAACACTAACATTTGTCTTCTTTCTTTATGGATTTTGTGGGTGCAATCCGCTGAAAACCCTCAGGAGACGACACTCCTCCTCTAGGGTAACCTAGAGGTTTAACAGCTTGTTGCACGTGCTCAGTGCAATCGTGTCACCTATGAAAGTGGTGTAATAATCTAGTTAGGATTTTCTTTTTCTTTCTTTTTTGCTCGAGGACGAGCAAAAGCTAGGTATGGGGGTGTGATTGTTATTCAATTTTGCATATTTTTTCACATCCATACCATGCATATTGCAAATAAAAATGTGATTTTTAATCCTTTTCTTTCTATTTTGCAGGTCTATATTCTAATAGAGAAAAGGGCCAAAATCTCTTTAATTATCAAGAATTAAAGGAGATTAATTCAAAGCCCAAAAGAGAGCCCAAGGTTGAGCCCAGGATCTGGAGAATTCTATGCGCCAGCTAAGACTTCCAGAAGGTCCACGTGGCTAACAAACTCGTAACAAACGCGCAACAGAAATTTGGTACTCAACGGCCAAGATTCTGCCGCATATCTGCGGCAACTGCCGCAGATCTGCGGCAGTTACAAGGCTGTTGAGCCCGGGATTTTCTCCAACAACCTGGGTTCTAGAGGCTTCTCTCTGAGGCTATAAATACAGTACCAGGGCCTTCGAGGATGGAAGGAGAGAGGAGAGATTAGAGAATAGAATTTGTATTTTTTTAGGGTTTTAGTGCTCTAGGTCTTCTTCTTCCTCCCTAGAAATTCTGCATAAGAGAGAGATTGTAAGAGAGAGAAAGCTTGTGTAAACCAAGGCGTGACAACTTGTGAAGTAAGGATTAATCCATTCTCTTTTCTTCTCTATTGCATTTTCTAGTGTTTACTTGCTTTCTTTAATTCTATCTTTACTTTCCTTGCACTTTTATTCATGCTTTGCTTTTCTTTCTTGTAATGGCTAGTAGCTAATTTCTTCTAACATGACTAGCTAACCACTAACTTTGCTAACTACTAACTCACGGGTGATTGCTATCTTTAATCTTGCAAGTTGTATGGTCTTTTTCATCCCCGATGGGTTACTTTCATGCTTGGCAAGTTCTTGTTGTAAACTCCATATGATTCATGTGTGCCTCATTTAGAGCCTTGTCTTTAGAACAAGTGCCTTGATGGAACATGGAGATGGATCACCAAACATATGCTATTTGTTGTACAACTTCTTTACTTTAATTAATGAATGTTGTATCTTCTTCCTTAGCATCCCTTGAGTGGCAACTCTTTTGATTCCATTATTGAAAGTCTATCTTGTAGGCCGATGACATCTATGAGGCTACAAGACAAGTCCAAGAATGATCACCCGTCATCCAAGTGGGAAAGTAACTAGACCGACACGCAAGACAAACATATGCCGATGAATCAACATGAGGCACGCATCACCATCACGGAGTTTAGTAAGTTTAGCAAATTAGTAAGGTTAGCTAGTCATGGTTTTCTCCATCTTTAAAGTCTTCTACAAAGTTCTCTTTCTTTTAGTTTTATTTCCAAAGCAAATCTCCTTTTTGATTTCTTTTCCTTTTATTTCCATCATGCACAAATCCACCAATTCTTTCATTCTTTTTCCATGATTTTTTCATTCTTTAAGACAAAGAAGAACTTTTGTTTAATTTCTTCAACACCGAACCGTAACGCTTCCATCGCAAGCTCTCCCTGAGGATTCGACCCGTATAGCTTATGCTACAACGGTTAATTGGAAAGGAGTACATTAACCATATTGAATACATATTGTGGAGTGATTAAGCACCAAAGGTTGACTCTAAACCTACTTTCTTTTGTTGAATATCTGTGCAACTTCACACTATACTTCCCCTTCCAATCAGCCGCCAGCGAGGCAGGGCTGGCCGCCACCAGTCCCTGCTCCCTCTCCTCTCTCTCTCTCACTCACTCTCTCTCCCTTCTTTCTCCCTCTCTATCTCTCCCCTGGCTCTGCGCGTGGCCCCAGACCGCCGCCGGCCTGGGCGACTGTCCTTTTCTCTCTCTCCTCTCTCTATCTCTCTCTCTCGCGCGCGGCCTGAACCACCGCCGCGCCGTCGGCGGCCGGGACCGCCGCCGGCGGGTCCTCCCTTGCCACCGGCCAGCAGGGCTGGCCGGCCTGCTCGCGCGGCAGCAGCAAGAGCTGCTGCTGCTGCTGTTGTTGTATTCTTGGGTTCGGGTATAACCCGAACCCAATAACAGTATTGGGGGGTTGGGTTTTAAACCCGACCCGATAAAGTTTAAGTGATGGGTTTGGGTTTGGATCTAAACCCGACCCGTTTACCCGTCTACCCGCATCCAGCGTATAAATGTAATCTTATAGAAAATCCCTTGCTACATTTTATTAATTGCATTTGCAATATTTTTATTGCATATGTAATCCATTTTTATGATTTTTAGCGTTCGGGCGATATCGGGAGCATCTTGACTCCGATTTGGACGATTCTGGATCCGTTGCGATTGTGGGGAAGAGAGCTACCTTCCCATGGTTAGTTTGTGAATGTTTTCTTTTACAAAATATAATTTTATTCATATCTAATAAATTGAGTGATTACTTTAGTTAATAAGTCATGATTATGGATCACTAGAATGTTAATAACGAACGTAATTGTAGAAAACGTAAACATAATGCATGATAGTGTAGTAAACATAAGCATAACCAATAACATACTATTTTAATCTACATCATGATTGCATATAACAGATTTCATATCACATATAGGTGATCGAGGATCATATTAAAATGGTTAGATTACTACATGAGCACTGATACACGCGCACTTCATGATACCAGATATTGTCACTATTCTACTGTCACCCTTACTGACCCACCGATACACTGAACACTATATTGCATGTAAAAATCTGTTACACTATACCGTTACTTCATGTTGTTTCACCATGGCATAGATACTGAGATTCACGACACTATTACTGCATGATTATGAACTATTGATACACTGATACGCTAGTACACTGGATACCGTCCTGTGCACAGTTACTTCATGTTCTTACATCACTGTTATATAGACTCACCGGTGTACATGCATTGATTGTCTATGTCTTCTCGTTACATGGATCATGGACTATATTATAACTCATGAACCTTCTTGCATTCTCGTTATATTGCCCATTGTTTATGTCACATGGATTATTGTTATATGAGTAGTTCGTCTTGTATTTCCGTTACATGATTATTTCCCGTTCTGATATTGGTATTCCCGTTACTGGATACATGAGCTGTTGATATGCGATGTGTGGAATCCCACATCTATTGTTCCCGTTTCCCGTTATCGTATTTCGTGCTATCAACAGAGCTCATGTCATGTTATCGTGTTACATGTACCATGTCCTTTACTTGTTCCTGTTATACTGTATAGTGAAAGATAATAAAGAGAACTTGGGTATGGGGGAGACTTGACGGTTGACTAGGTCTTGTCGGGTGGATGTCTGGATCCATTGTTTGTCCCACTGCAGGGGACGGGGTAGTGCTGGCTACCGTCTGTTATAGCTCATGAGCTCCCGTTTCCTGTTATTATTTTAGCTCATTGAGTTCCCATTACATGTTACAGCCTTAGCGGGCTGGTCCTGGTCTCAGCAGCCAGGGGTCTGTTTAAGGCCGTTGTCCCGGGTATGCACGGGATACACCCACCTGACTAGAGCTCAATGACCATGGGTTTCCAATTAACATAAGAAAACAGTATACATAATAGTGACGTCGGGAACACTTGTTATTTGGTCACTCTCTCGTTTGGATAATGGTACCCGTAGGCCATGTCCGGATGGGTTCGACTGGAGTACGGGCTCCAGTATGAACTGCCAGTGGTATGGGACACTGGAAGAGGTTGATTAAAATAGCAGGCGGTACTGATTGCTACTATTGATTAAATAACATGACTTGCCTGATACATGTATTCGATTGTTTAGTTGTACTTGTTACTGTACATAATCATTTATCCGCTATCATGTTACATGTATACTTTGTTACTTTATCTGGTACATTTTACACTTTCTGTGGTGGCATACTATTCATGTATATGTATTCTCTGCATTGCATATATTCTGCTTTCTGTATACCTTGCAGACATCATTACTATCTATGCACAACACTGTATTATGGTTATATTGCATATGCCCATCTGCATGTCCACTTCTATCACGTCACCACTAACATGTTCATTTCTATCACGTTACCACTAGACAACCTTATTTACTATATAAACGGATACGACTATAGACATGACCCGATGATAACCGGCTAGGTAGTGATGGTATTAAACGATGACATGTCTATATATTTCTACTGCTTATTATATGCTTATTATATGGTATCACTAGTACAACATCATGTATTATATATTATTATCGTGCTTGTATTACTGTAGTACATATTACTACCTCCTCCATTTTACCACTCACTAGGTCGCTTTCTGACGACCCTGGGTTTGTGTGCCCAGGTTGGAGATCCGAGTTATCATTTTGGTCAGAGAGTCCATATGGTTCACATCGGAGACTCATCATTGAGACCATTCATAGGTATCCTTGTGATTTGTTTCTGTTATCTTATTTATCCCTGTTTTCCCATCTGTTATGATCACTAACCTCTTTCTGCAGGTATTCTGGCACTTATTTCCTGCTGGAACCCTTATAACTATGGAGGTGCTTTCCTGTACTGAGGCTTAGCGTACGTACGTGATGGTTTTCCGCCCTGCGTATTTGCGTCGCCATAACGTCTCCTATCCTTGGGATCAGGGCGTTACAGAGTGGTATCAGAGCCTAGGCTCACACCTGGTGTGGGCAACCACCTGGGTCAATGCTTGGGCTCTTACCAATAGTACAATCAGATTCAGATTCAAGCTTATCTGTATCTGAATTTGGGGATTCCAGCGACGAGTACAAGAATACACTGTCATTGCCACTTCATTCCTTGACTCTTTTGTATTCCTTACTTAACAGTTGTCAACCAGAATATCCGATTTCCTCCTCGTTTTCTTTGCATCTTATTGCTTCCAAGCCGTTAGTGGTCGTTCACTACACTACTTCTCCATCCCGAGTTCCTTATAGATATCAGAGTGCGCAACGGAAGTGTCGTGGACCCGTAACATTTAGGCTTTGGGGTTGGAAATATTGTTCTCCCACCTGATTTGAAATTTTGAGGACGAAATTTTTTGTAAGGTGGGGAGAAATGTAACCCCCTGATCCCTGATATACGTATCACAGTATCAGTACTCGATACGACGTACAAAATTTGTTGGCCCAAAGGCCCATCACTCTAGTTTTGATGATGATCAACTCATGTAGTTATAGTACTAATGATCTTGTGTTTCATTAGTGACAGATTCATGATCAAGATCTTAGTAGGTGTGGAGCTTCAACAAAGGATTTAAAGTCAAGTTTTGGAGCTAGCACCGGTTGATTCACGAGCCTATGCATCAAGACCACATCAAGATTTGAGCTCGGTGGATCGCATGTGGACCAAGTCAAGAAGATGAGAAGACTTCAAGGGAAGACTTCAAGATCAAGACTTGTGTCTAGGTATAAGATTTTGTTTTTAGTTAAAATGTAAAGGATAGAATAGTTGGTGGATTGCTCAAATATATAGCACACACACACACTCTTGATTTAGTTGTCTTTTCATAAAAGAATTTTTAGTTTAGAAAAGACTTTCATTTGGAAAAATACTATTTTGGTTTTTGGTGTTTCTTATTTACTTGTCTTTAACCAAAACCAAGTTTTATGCTTAATGTCAAAAACATAGATATTTCATCTTTTTGTGTAGTGGATCATATCCATACACACTATGCTTTAATGAGTTCAAAATATCTTGTTTTTATATTTGGTAAAGTTTTGAAAAAATAAGTTTTGAAAAATACAAGATTTAAAAGAATATTTTCTAACAGTTTTTCTCCCAGGTGCTGACCCAGAACTGGCTGACAGGCCAGGTCGGTCGACCGCACGGTCGACCGAACCAAGGGCCGGTCGACCGCACGGTCGACCGACGTGCACAGGACCGTGCACGTCTGGCAGATCGGTGGGGCGGTCGACCGGGCTGTCGACCGGAACTGAGAGCAGTGCTCTCTGTTCTTTTCGGTCGACCAGGCGGTCGACCGGAGGCTCCAACGGTCGGATTTTTGACCGTTGGCGGTCGACCGGCCGGTCGACCGACAGGTCTGACAGACCCCAACGGCTAGTTTTTCTTAGCCTATAAATTTGGGGGTTTGGTCATTGTTTGGTAATAAGATTTTAGGAGAGCTTTGGGCCAGTTTTTCTTATCCTTTTAAAAGAGTTTTCTCCACAAAATTGAGAGCTAATACTTTCAATCAAAAGGGAAGATTTTATCAAGAGTGGTTTAAAGTGATTCTTTGAGTTTTCCTCCACCTTTCTCATCCTTGTTTTCTCACACTACACTTGAGCTATCCATTGATTATTCATTCTATAGGAGTGATGTAGTGAGAGTGCTTTTAGGTGATCAAAGTGTTGTGATCACCAAAGATCTTTTCTTTGTTCCTTTGAGGAGGCGGGCAAGTGTGCTCGCGGTGGTTTAGAGTTCGGTTGTGAACTCTTGGTTTGAGGTGCGGCCTCGGCAAGCTTGTGGGGCTTGCGTGTGTACGGGACTAGGGAGTCCGAGGGATTGTAGTTGCGGCACCAAGGAGTGATCCATTGGGATCAAGTATAGTGGAAATCCTTCGTGTGTCGAAGGCGGGGATGTAGAGCAAGTGTGCTCGAACCTCGAAACAAACCCTTGTGTTTGCGATTGCTCATTCTCTCTCTCTATCTCCTTTTTATCTTGCATGCTATAATTGTGTCTATCTTTACATGCTTGATATTCATATTGTGCTAAATTGATATACTTGCGTGGGATTGTTTGCTAACACTTGTATTCAACCAAGAGAGCCAACGCGGCACCTCAACCCATTCAAGGGGAATCTAGAGGAGTTAGTCCAGAGCCCTTCACGGGGAATTCGGCTACACTCTTGTGTTATACATAGTGTTTAGTGTAAAAGTTTTAGTTAGGTCATTATAGTTTTTAATTCCGCATTATTTGTCATTAAGTGACCATTAGATTAGCCATCACCTATTCACCCCCTCTCTAGTTGATTTCAATTGGTATCAGAGCCAAGTGCTCTGAATTTGGGTCTAACAACCTAGAGTTAAAGATCTTCATTTTTAGGCTAATCAATATTTGTACACACACCATGGACTTCATGACACCACCTACATTTGACATTCTTAACATCCAAATTTGGAAGGTTAAGATGTCCTTGTACCTCAAAGCCCTAGGCATTCATGTTTATCTTGCTACCACTAATGATTCATATGTTAGCAAGAATATTGAGGCTAATGCAAAAGCCCTTCATGCTTTAAAGTCAACCCTAAATGATGAATATTTATCTAGGGTTTCTAACTTTGATTCGGCTTTTATAGTATGGAACACCCTCACCTCCCTTGGCGAAAAGGATCTATACTATGCAGGGAGCGATTCGGATGTTGGAAGCAACACCTCCAACATGTGCTACATGGTCCAAGGGGATGACCCCCTTGAGGTAACTACCGAATCCGAGGATGAAGATAATAACATGTCATATGATGAGCTTAGCACATTTTGTCAATTATTGCTTGAGAAATATGACATGATTAAGAAAGAAAATAAAAATTTGAAAAAGAACATTGATTGCATGCATACAGAACAAGATTCATTTAGAGATAAAATTGCATGTTTAGAAAAAGGAAATAAAATTTGAAAAATGAGAATGTTTCCCTCTTGTCTAAATTGAGTGATTTATGTGAAGGAAACAATACTTTGAAAAATAAAATTGATTTGGTGGAAAACAAAAAGAAGTTGTTTTTCAAGAAAATAAGTCTTTAAAAAGAAAATTTTGTGAAAAAGAAAAGGATTTTGTTTCTAAAAAGAAAAAGAAAAATGATTCTATATCTCATCATGCTTTACATGTTACCACAAATGAGATAAATATTTTGAAAAATAAAATGGATTG
Source organism: Agave tequilana (assembly GCA_038442645.1). Lineage (NCBI taxonomy): Eukaryota > Viridiplantae > Streptophyta > Magnoliopsida > Asparagales > Asparagaceae > Agave > Agave tequilana. The sequence goes on along the minus strand of JAVJIF010006718.1, from coordinate 61,382 downwards.
TTTGAGTTCAACTTTGAACTCATGTGCATTTAACCACAATAGATTGGAGTCTTTGTTTTCAAAGAAACAAACTCCACCCATTCATGCACATCATCATGCATATGCTTATCTAGCACACCATGATCATTCACACACACATAAGCATACTAAGGTGTACACATGTACACATTGTGGCCGCAAAGGCCATTTAGCAAAATTTTGTTATGATAGGTTAAATCATTTTAATTTTGCTAATAAAAATTTTTGGGTTCCTTACAAGACTAACCCCAAAGGACCCAAGAAAATATGGGTATCAAAATCCCCACCTTGTGTTTTTGATGTAGGTGAGGGCTCTCACAAAACGTGAGAGGGATGGTACCTTGGTAGTGGATGCAATGGACTTGATGGACATACTTTTGGATGCATCACTATCAAGGAGATTTTGGTGGGATGACCACCATATTTGGAGTTTTGGAGTTGGTAACAATCTCTAAACTCCTATTTTATTTATGTTCATGCTTGTTCATAGCATGTTCATGTTTTATGATTTAATATGCTTCATGTGGTAAAAACATGCTTAGATGTAGTTTATATCAAAACTTGTATTATACATGTACAAATAGTGAGTTACATTTGTTTTATATATGATTGCACTTCATGCTCATTTGTACCCACTATATGCATATGTATAATCTAGTTTTGATGATTCTCTTTTATACATGTTTGCCTATTTTAGTGATTTACTTCATGTATATGTAATTTAAATTCAAATCTAATAAATATACATGTATACCCGTGAGTCTCTTGGCTTCATACAAATATCATTAATAGACTCTTTTTGGTTGGGATATGTATGTGTATTGCTAGTTTTGGATAAATCATACATATACCATGAAGATTAGTGTTTTAATGAAAAATGATTTTTCATGTTTTTGTTTTGATAAAAAAAAATGTGACTTATGATCTTTTTGAGCTTAAATGACTAATTTCATAAAAATGCTATTTACATGATCTTTTAACACTCACATCTTCATTTATTAATTCATGACTTAGTTTTATGATTTTTTTTGAGCTTTATAGACCATGAGTGATTAAATCTTTATGTATTTAGTTATGCTTTATGAAAAACATATGATTTGATGTATTTGAAGGATCTTTAACTAGTTTTTCAAAAATCAATTTATACTAGTTACTTATTCTTCAATCAGATTATAAGATATACACATGATCCTATATTTTTTTTAATCATATGGATAAATTCTTTTATGTTCTCAAAATTTATCATGTCTAGTTTTGATGCTTCATGATTTGAATATTAGTTTAAATGTTAGTTCTTGTTAACACTAGGATTTATACTTGTACATATAATGGGCCATAAATAAATCTATTTATATTTGTGCTTGAACGCTTATTTGAACCCATTAGATGTGCTTGTATAGTCTAGTTTTGATGATACATACATTTTTAAACTTGTATTCCCATTTTGATATGATTTATGATCATGTGTTTTCATTTCATGTATATGTTTATTTTGCCAAAGACTAAGATATACATGAATACCCCTTGAGTCATTTGCCTTTCATGCAAATCTATATATATGGACTCAATTGTGTTTAGGGACATGTATGTATACTTCTTGTGTTGTCAAAACATACATATACCTTGAAATATAAATTTTTTATAAATAAAAAAAATTTTGTGTTGATTTTCATTGAGCTTAATTGTCATTTTTTGTTTTATTCTTTACTTGAAGGATTCCGTACTAGTTTTCAAACATTTTCATATTAACTAGTTCAAATTCTTCATATGGTAGATTATATGATGTATACACCTAAGCTTACATTTCAAATTGGTATCATTGGATATTTTAAATTGGTATCAATATGACTCTTTTTGTATATACTCATATTTATGTATATGTATCAATTTCAATATCAATTGATATGTTCTTTTCATACATATACATGATTTGTTTTGTGCTTGACTTAAATTGATTTACATATTTAAAAGCACAAAGTGTGTTTATGCTAAGCTTAATTCATATTTCAATTGGTAATTCTTATTTTCAAATAAGCTTATGCATTGTGTTTTGAAATTGGTATCAAAATTCAAAATTTGATTGCTTTATGTTTGGTACCTTAAAAATTGTGTTTAATTGATAACTTAAAATATGACTCTTTCTAAGATATCTCAAAATTTGTTTTATTGAGAAAAATTAAAGAAAATTCAAAATTTTGTTTTATAAGAAAAATTCCAAATTTTTGATTTGTATTGCCTATATGCAAGGAGAGCTTAACATCTCTTCTACATATAGATTCATGATTGGGTGTATCTTGTATTGGGGAGCTTGACAACTCCTCTTTATGTTATACACGTGTGTAGGGGGAGCTTCACATCTCCTCTTATGCATGGCATATTATACGTTATGTGAATTAGGGTTTGTCATCCCTCTTTCATGTATTGTATATATGTCGGGAAGTTAATTTCACGTCTTCCTCTTCATGAATGTATATCGCATATAAACTTTTATTGTTTGATGTGTTTTAACCCCTTATTGATCTCTTTGTTTATGACAAAAAGGGGGAGAATAATTTGTTGATTTGTTTTTACTTTAACCCCTTTGTTGATGATTGACAAAAAGGGGAGAAAGATTGAGTTTTCATATGCATGATAGTAGAATTTATGTTTTATGCATATATGTTTTGTTTTGCAAATAGGAGCAAAAGATTTGTTTTGTTTATCTCCATTTGCATGCATGTCAATGTGCTTTATTGTCATATTTATTTATTTTATTGTTATGCATGAGTTAAGGGGAGCTTCTTTGAAGCTTTACTTTAATCCATGCATATATAACTTCATGAGTTTTGTCATCATCAAAAGGGGGAGATTGTTGGCCCAAAGGCCCATCACTCTAGTTTTGATGATGATCAACTCATGTAGTTATAGTACTAATGATCTTGTGTTTCATTAGTGACAGATTCATGATCAAGATCTTAGTAGGTGTGGAGCTTCAACAAAGGATTTAAAGTCAAGTTTTGGAGCTAGCACCGGTTGATTCACGAGCCTATGCATCAAGACCACATCAAGATTTGAGCTCGGTGGATCGTATGTGGACCAAGTCAAGAAGATGAGAAGACTTCAAGGGAAGACTTCAAGATCAAGACTTGTGTCTAGGTATAAGATTTTGTTTTTAATTAAAATGTAAAGGATAGAATAGTTGGTGGATTGCTCAAATATATATCACACACACACACACTCTTGATTTAGTTGTCTTTTCATAAAAGAATTTTTAGTTTAGAAAAGACTTTCATTTGGAAAAATACTATTTTGGTTTTTGGTGTTTCTTATTTACTTGTCTTTAACCAAAACCAAGTTTTATGCTTAATGTCAAAAACATAGATATTTCATCTTTTTGTGTAGTGGATCATATCCATACACACTATGCTTTAATGAGTTCAAAATATCTTGTTTTTATATTTGGTAAAGTTTTGGAAAAACAAGTTTGGAAAATACAAGATTTAAAAGAATATTTTCTAACAGTTTTTCTCCCAGGTGCTGACCCAGAACTGGCTGACAGGCCAGGTCGGTCGACCGCACGGTCGACCGAACCAAGGGCCGGTCGACCGCACGGTCGACCGACGTGCACAGAACCGTGCACGTCTGGCAGCTCGGTGGGGCGGTCGACCGGGCTGTCGACCGGAACTGAGAGCAGTGCTCTCTGTTCTTTTCGGTCGACCAGGCGGTCGACCGGATGCTCCAACGGTCGGATTTTTGACCGTTGGCGGTCGACCGGCCGGTCGACCGACAGGTCTGACAGACCCCAACGGCTAGTTTTTCTTAGCCTATAAATTTGGGGGTTTGGTCATTGTTTGGTAATAAGATTTTAGGAGAGCTTTGGGCCAGTTTTTCTTATCCTTTTAAAAGAGTTTTCTCCACAAATTGAGAGCTAATACTTCCAATCAAAAGGAAGATTTTATCAAGAGTGGTTTAAAGTGATTCTTTGAGTTTTCCTCCACCTTTCTCATCCTTGTTTTCTCACACTACACTTGAGCTATCCATTGATTATTCATTCTATAGGAGTGTTGTAGTGAGAGTGCTTTTAGGTGATCAAAGTGTTGTGATCACCAAAGATCTTTTCTTTGTTCCTTTGAGGAGGCGGGCAAGTGTGATCGCGGTGGTTTAGAGTTCGGTTGTGAACTCTTGGTTTGAGGTGCGGCCTCGGCAAGCTTGTGGGGCTTGCGTGTGTACGGGACTAGGGAGTCCGAGGGATTGTAGGTGTTGCGGCACCAAGGAGTGATCCATTGGGATCAAGCATAGTGGAAATCCTTCGTGTGTCGAAGGCGGGGATGTAGAGCAAGTGTGCTCGAACCTCGAAACAAACCCTTATGTTTGCGATTGCTCATTCTCTCTCTATCTCCTTTATATCTTGCATGCTATTATTGTGTCTATCTTTACATGCTTGATATTCATATTGTGCTAAATTGATATACTTGCGTGGGATTGTTTGCTAACACTTGTATTCAACCAAGAGAGCCAACGCGGCACCTCAACCCATTCAAGGGGAATTTAGGGGAGTTAGTCCAGAGCCCTTCACGGGGAATTCGGCTACACTCTTGTGTTATACATAGTGTTTAGTGTAAAGTTTTAGTTAGGTCATTATAGTTTTTAATTCCGCATTATTTGTCATTAAGTGACCATTAGATTAGCCATCACCTATTCACCCCCCTCTAGGAAATTTCAAAATTGACTTGACCTCCTTGGTAGTCCGATTGAGCTGATTTCAGTTTCAAATATCATTTTCTAATATTTTAGATTTTTCAGGATTTTCTAGAATTTTTCTGAATTATTTTGGAAAATCTCCGTAGTCGGTGTCGACCGATACCGATAATCGGCTTTATGATTTTTATTTTACAAACGGAGTTATATTTTGAGATTCCGCTTTAACCATATGTCTTAGAATCATATGATCGACGCTAGGTTATTTTTAGAAAATTTTCTGAATTTATCGAAAATCGGGCCAAACCGGTGTCGCCCAGTACCGGCGAAATCTTTCAGGATTTTTAATTGGCAAACCAAACTGAATTTCTTCAAACCGTTTTCATATTATGTCTCAGGATAAATATTCTCTATTTTTGTAATTTTTGGGCACCGTTCGGAGCTAGTCAATTTTTCACCCTATTAAAATAATATTAAATTTCTTTTTTATTCTATTTCTATTTCTCCTTTCTTCTTTCTTCTTCCCCACGCTTCTCCACCGCCATACCCAACCGCCTTTTCCCCCATTTATAAATTTTCTCCCTCTCTCTCTTCCTCTTTCAAAAATCAATCCCTCTTTCACTCTCTCTCTCTCTCGTTCTCAGACCCGCCGCCGGCCTGGAGCGGCCGGCGAGGTAGGGCTGGCCGCCGCCAGCCCTTGCTCCCCCCTCCTCTTTCTCTCTTTCTCTCTCACTCACTCTCTCCCCCCTTATTTCTCCCTCTCTATCTCTCCCCCCGGCTCTACGCGTAGCCCCAGACCGCCGCCGGCGGCCTGAGCGCCGCCGCCGGCCTGGGCGACCGCCGGCGAGGCGGCCTGGGCGGCCGCTGTCCCACTGCCCCTCTCCTTTTCTCTCTCTCCTCTCTCTATCTCTCTCTCTCGCGCGGCCTGAACCATCGCCGCGCCACCGGCGGCCGGGACCGCGCCGGCGGGTCCCCCTTGCCGCCGGTCAGCAGGGCTGGCCGGCCTGCTCGCGCGGCAGCAGCAAGAGCTGCTGCTGCTGCTGCTGCTGTTGTATTCTTGGGTTCGGGTATAACCTGAACCCAATAACAGTATTGGGGGGTTGGGTTTTAAACCCGACCCGATAAAGTTTAAGTGATGGGTTTGGGTTTGGATCTAAACCGACCCGTTAACCCGTCTACCCGCATCTAGCGTATAAAGGTAATCTTACAGAAAACCCCTGCTACATTTTATTAATTGCATTTGCAATATTTTTATTGTATATGTAACCCATTTTTATGATTTTTAGCGTTCGGGCGATATCGGGAGCATCCGGACTCCGATTTGGACGATTCTGGATCCGTTGCGATCGTAGGGAAGAGAGCTACCTTCCCATAGCTAGTTTGTGAGTATTTTTTTACAAAATATAATTTTATTCATGTTTAATAAATTGAGTGATTACTTTAGTTAATAAGTCGTGATTATGGGTACATCACTAGAATGTTAATAACGAACGTAATTGTAGAAAACGTAAACATAATGCATGATAGTGTAGTAAACGTAAGCATAACCAATAACATACTATTTTCATCACATCATGATTGCATATAACAGATTTCATATCACATATAGGTGATCGAGGATCATATTAAAATGGTTAGATTACTACATGAGCACTGATACACGCGCACTTCATGATACCAGATATTGTCACTATTCTACTGTCACCCTTACCGACCCACCGATACACTGAACACTATATTGCATGTAAAAATCTGTTACACTATACCGTTACTTCATGTTGTTTCACCATGGCATAGATACTGAGATTCACGACACTATTACTGCATGATTATGAACTATTGATACACTGATACGCTAGTACACTGGATACCGTCCTGTGCACAGTTACTTCATGTTCTTGCATCATTGTTATATAGACTCACTGGTGTACATGCATTGATTGTCTATGTCTTCTCGTTACATGGATCATGGACTATATTATAACTCATGAACCTTCTTGCATTCTCGTTATATTGCCCATTGTTTATGTCACATCGATTATTGTTACATGAGTAGTTCGTCTTGTATTTCCGTTACATGATTATTTCCCGTTCTGATATTGATATTCCCGTTACTGGATACATGAGCTGTTGATATGCGATGTGTGGAATCCCACATCTATTGTTCCTGTTTCCCGTTATCGTGTTTCGTGCTATCAATAGAGCTCTTGTCATGTTATCGTGTTACATGTACAATGTCCTGTACTTGTTCCTGTTATACTGTATAGTGAAAGATAATAAAGAGAACTTGGGTATGGGGGAGACTTGACGGTTGACTAGGTCTTGTCGGGTGGATGTTTGGATCCATTGTTTGTCCCACTGCAGGGGACGGGGTAGTGCTGGCTACCATCTGTTTTAGCTCATGAGCTCCCATTTTCCGTTATTGTTTTAGCTCATTGAGTTCCCGTTACATGTTACAGCCTTAGCGGGTTGGTCCAGGTCTCAGCAGCCAGGGGTCTGTTTAAGGTCGTTGTCCCGGGTATGCACGGGATACACCCACCTGACTAGAGCTCCTCGACCATGGGTTTCCAATTAACATAAGAAAACAATATACATAATAGTGACATCGAGAACACTTGTTATTTGGTCACTCTCTCGTTTGGATAATGGTACCCATAGGCCATGTCCGGATGGGTTCGACTGGAGTGCGGGCTCCAGTATGAACTGCCAGTGGTATGGGACACTGGAAGAGGTTGATTAAAATAGCAGGCGGTACTGATTGCTACTATTGAATAAATAACATGACTTTCCTGATACATGTATTCGATTGTTTAGTTGTACTTGTTACTGTACATAATCATTTATCCACTATCATGTTACATGTATACTTTGTTACTTTATCTGGTACATGTTACACTTTATGTGGTGGCATACTACTCATGTATATGTATACTCTGTATTGCATATATTCTATTTTCTGTATACCTTGCAGACATCATTACTATCTATGCACAACACTGTATTATAGTTATATTGTATATGCCCATCTGCATGTCCACTTCTATCACGTCACCACTAGCATGTTCATTTCTATCACGTTACCACTAGGCAACCTTATTTACTATATAAACTGGATACGACTATAGACATGACCCGATGATAACCGGCTAGGTAGTGATGGTATTAAACGATGACATGTCTATATATTTCTACTGCTTATTATATGCTTATTATATGGTATCACTAGTACAACATCATGTATTATATATTATTATCGTGCTTGTATTACTATAGTACATATTACTACCTCCTTCATTTTACCACTCACTAGGTCGCTTTCTGACGACCCTGGGTTTGCTTGCCCAAGTTAGAGATCCGAGTTATCATTTTGGTCAGAGAGTCTATATGGTTCACATCGGAGACTCATCATTGATACCATTCATAGGTATCCTTGTGATTTGTTTCTGTTATCTAATTTATCCCTGTTTTCCTATCTGTTATGATCACTAACCTCTTTCTGTAAGTATTCTTGTACTTATTTCCTGCTGGAACCCTTATAACTATGGAGGTGCTTTCCTGTACTGAGGCTTAGCATACGTACGTGAGGGTTTTTCGCCCTGTGTATGTGCGTCGCCATAACGTCTCCGTATCCTTGGGATGGGGGCGTTACAGGAGGCATGACTTTAATTCTCACTAGGTATTCTCAAGCCAATTATAATCTTTATTAAATCCATAAATTCCCCCCACAAGTCATCTCTGTACAAGAAACAAAAGAATTACAATAAAGAATTTCTTCTCCAATAACTTGTTAGATATTTTTTATCATAAAGACATATCTTTTGGTTTTGACATTATCTCTGTATCTGTTCATAAAGTATTGGCAAAATTTATTATTTAACTTTGTTTTAGATTGCAGTTTTTTATGCATCCAGAAAGGCCACAAACACGTTAATGAACATAACTCTGTTCCTTTTCCCTTCAGAGTTTTTTTCTCTGCGATATACACAATTAAGAATTTGAACATAACTCAAATTGCTCATGTTAGAAAAATTGCTCTCCAGTATCCCTGACATCTGTTGATTTGATCCTCATACTAACGGCTAGATACACAATTACTCATGTATTATAAAGTTATACATCTCAATCAATTAAGACCTCTGCAATATACTGCTAGCTCTCAAAACATTCATCTAAAAATTTGTTTTCACAGAAAATAGTCTCATAGATCATACATGATAAGATCCTAATAAATCAAATAGCATAGGTAGGCTCTGATACCACTTGCTATATTTAATATTACTAAAACAGGATTAATTGTCTCTAATGGATAGATATCATTATCTTGTATAATAGATCTTGAGATGAAGCTTTAGATAACATACCTCTTCAAGAATAATGAACTGTGCCAGATATAAATCGCCGCTATAGAAAACGAGATGGAGAGCTTTCTCTGCTTAACCTAACCTCTTATGGGTAGAGAACAACGCTTTTATATATAATTATTTGATTAGTGGCCTTCTTATAATACCCCTAACTTTAATAAGAGAGTAGTATCAGATCCCATCAACCTTTATAACTTAGTGCAACTATTAGACACACCTATGTTGACTAACACGAGGATATGGATCAAATCAGGAATATCTTACAGTTTGACCCAACAGCTTGCTGCTTTGTTTCAAGTTGACAATATTAAAGATTTCAGAATTATATGGGTTGCTATAACGTTAATCCCCCGCCCCAGCCCTCGCCCCAACTCTCTCTGTGAGGAGATCTATTACCAATTGAAACAGAAATGATTCTGAGTGTCTTCCAAAATTTTGATAAAAATTAATATCATTTGCCATAAGATCGATAACCCCTGAATAAATAATGCAAGTTGAAGAGTCAATTGAGATAGAAAGTAAAGCATATGGGTAACAAAAAAAATATTAGGTTGGTGAAAGCATTTTTTTAGCACAACCATTGTCTTTAGAAAACTATTGCAATACTTGGGTCAATTTAGACATTAAAATTAATTTGAGAATCACTATCATAGTAAGGCATATTCTGAGTCTAAAATATTAGAATCGCTTTAAAAAGAAAATGATCCAACTTTATGTAGCTGATAAGAACTAAATGGTGTTAAGAAGCAAAACCATACATAACAAGCGTTCAGAAGTTTTGGAAAAAGCAAATAGGTCAAAGCTCAATATGATTTGAGGTCGAGTGTTGGATCAAATATAACCCTAAATCATGATTGAATGAATCTCTCGAAGGAAGATGAAGTCAACAATGATGATTGAAAATAAAAAAACAAAATAAAAAAGAAAAAGAAAAAAAGGAAGATAGAGATAAGGATTTAAATGTTGTTCGGAAATGCATACATCCATGGATGATGAATCTTACTTTTCACTTTCACTAACAGGAATTTCTTTGATTTTCCATCAAATTATATAATTATTATGTCATACAAATCTAAACCAAATTAAGAAGAATTTCTCTTACCAAACACAATATGACAAGATCCAATCAAGAAGAAATCCTTCGACAAAAAAACACAAGGAAAACAAAAGATACGACAAGAACTCAAAAGGATTCAAACATATTGGAGAGACAAAATATTCAAGGAAAAAAAAAAAGAAACAAGTCAGCTTTCTTTCCTTACACGGTTAAAGACATGAAACTTTTTACATAGAAAGTGACTCTGAAGCCTATTTTTCCAACATAAATCTCTTCAAATCTTCTGTTTTTGGATCATAATACAAGAAGTCAACCAACAACAGAACAACTCTTTCACCCTCCTCAATTCTAAAAGTCGGACACAATTACCATGCCTTAATGTCGAGATATCAATGCTATAATCCTTCACCCATGAGTTAAGTTTGCCACCTTTGCAGTGATCCTTCAGCAACCATATCTCAAACCTCTTATCGGGTACCAAGCATGTGAGACAGAGCCTTCCGGCGCCTACTTCAAAGAAAAGAATGATGTTTCCTCATCTGGAGGGAACTCATCTGCGCCTCTGGAAGATGAAGCTCTGACTACTCTTCTTTCTTGAGATCAAATCAAAACACGCAATAATATGTCTCGTAAACAGGTTTTAACATAACATGGACAGATCCATCAATCATAATCATGTCAACTGTGAAGTCTAGCTCATCAATAGTTTCGATGGACGCCAGGTGTTGGAGACGCCAAGAGTGAAGACTTCACACGCATTAGAAAATCGGGTAGACCTTGTACTCTGATGTGGAAGCAACATATCCAAACGCCACCTTTTGATGGAAGCAGTTGACATTGGACGATGAGTTCTTCGGCAACGTGATCTGTTGTCTCGTGGCAGGGTTGACTATGTAAAGGTCATTTGTGTCATACATACACAATAGATCCGTGCAAGTGGGGACGGTCAGCCACGGCTAGAGGCAATCCTCTGAATCGGCGCTCTTGAACAAGTACTCTAGGGATTTGAGGGTTTTGTTTGGATCGCTGGTGATGGGATCTCTAAAAGGACTGGTCGAAGATAAGAGATGATCATGATTTTGGGACGTAGCAGAATCTGAGAAGAGGCTTAACGCGAAGTCGCAGCAGGATCTCGAAGCCGATATCATATCAGAGGGCAGTGTTTTTGCCGTATTTTGCTGCTCCCCTCTTGCAGCCTTGCTCTTGGACTCGATGATCTGAGGTACCAAACAAAAGAAAAAACATACTATGCAAATAAGCAACAAGGGAGGCAAGGGAAGATGAAGAATTTATTTATTTATTAATCTTAAAGATTTAAATCAGCATCGATCAGTGTTTAAGTGGCGGCCCGATCCTGCTGGTACGGAGACGTCACTGCGACGTATATACGCAGGTCAGAAATACTCTCACGTATATACGCTAAGCATCAGTACAGACAAGAATCAGAGGCGGAAGTATAGTGGCAATATACATTCCAATATAAAATAGTACAAGTACATGGTCATCACAGAGAGTGATACAATATTACAGGAATATTACATCACCAAAAAATATAAAATACAATACATAAAGGGATATACATAGTAAAATCTGAGAGATGCTTACGAGCAGCAAGAGGGACTTCGAGAGCCAAACATGAGAAAAGCTGGGAGGAAGAACTATGGCGATATTCGAGATTCTGCTACACTCTGATCACCACGGGAGGATCCGCTGCACACTCTGATCAGCTACAAAAAGATCACCATGGTCCATACTCCAGGATCTGGACAAGAGAATCTAGGGTTGTCAGATGCAACCCGCGAGTACATATAACAAATCCAAGTGGCATGCATATCAGGTACATGTGTATAAGAAAGGTGTACCGTGAATATAAGCATATAGGAACATGAAATAAGACAGTAAGTAAAGTAACTACAAGAAATCAGTTATATAAGCTCACATTACCGATCAGTGGATTAGTACATCGAAGGAATAATCCAAACAAGGAAACCCTCATATATATACCCTATACCTCACGTCAATGTAATCTGAGTTTATATAATCTGACTTTACCTTCACAATAATACAATAATGAAACAGTATGGAAGCAATCAAGTAATCCAATAAGATAGCACATGTCTAAGTGGTGATCAGTATAAACCAAAAGTATAGCTAGTCATATGTCATCAGCATGCTATTATTAAGTTATTAAGACTCATCTGATTTGTAAACGTCAGTATGTGTCCTATCCCACATACCTCAGCATACAGATACAAGAGTAAGTTATTGGAAACAGATGGAGATCGATGAACCATGCTTAGAATGGGTCCCGTATATGCCTGGGACAATGGTCAAGGAGTATCCGGTGCTGAGCCGGAACGTACCGCTAGGTACCGGGACTTATTGTACGCCCGAATAGGAATAGGATGTCACCGCTCCTAAAGGAATTGGCCCAGGAGCTTATGGTACAACTGACAGACAAGGGAGTAGGGGTGCCAGTATACCCCACGGAAGCGCCTGGTGGCCTCCAGGTCGAATCCAAGTATATGACCACGCGACACTATAAGACCATCATAAACATGGAGACTATATAGATACTCATCAGTTTCCTCCATTCCGATGTAAGTTGTCTAATATTAGAATTTGTCCAGTGATAATGTCCACAAGGTGTTTATAGTAATCCTATTACGGGGATTAACAGGAGTATAGTATCAGGAGTCACCCTTTTTCAGGGTTCAGGAATACAGGAGTTTAGGAGTACCGAATGTCTTGTAATAGTATAATAATCAAGTCTCCGTAAAAGTGATAATCATAAATATGCAAAGAAGTACGATGTCTGGTGTAATAGTATCCAGTCAGGTGTCACAATATCAGGTCCAGTGTATTGGTACCAGGTGGCAGTATGTCAAGTGTCAAGTGAAGCATGGCAAGTACCAGTGTCAGATATCAAGTGATAAGTATAGCATGGCAAGTACCGGTGTCGGATATCAAGTGTCATGGATCAAGTATCAAATATAACATATTAAGTGTCGGTGTAAATACCATGTGCTGGTGTCATAAATCATATATCAAGTATAACATAGCAAGTACCGATATTAGGTATCATGGGTCAAATATGGCAAGTACTAGTATCAAATATCAAGTAATAAACATAATATGGCGAGCACCGGTATCAGATATCAAATAATAAGTATAGCATGGCAAGTATCGGCATATACATGTCAGGGTCAGGTAACTAATATGTCGGTGAGAATCGCAACATCAAATACTAGGTATCAGCCGGTTACGTAACATGGTACAAGAGAACGACATAAACATATCAAACTCTTTACAATATTATTTCTAACAATAATAAACTCATCTATTTATTAGCCATGCGAAGCCGAGTGAAGCGGGAGCAGATTTAGGCATACCCGGTATAATACCGGTCCAACAAAGTATAATAATGGTCGGAAGCTATTTATAAAGCATGGTAATCATTTATATGACATAATCTAACTTGCATAAGGAGACATTATATACTAAAAGCTAGATAATAATTATTAGACAAGGAATGATGGTAATAAAGCAAGAAATGTACTCGCCTAGCACCGGATGAAATACCGAGAAAATCGGGAAAAATCCGTAAGCACGTTCAAGCAAACTACTAACCCATGTATATATTAATATACACACACACGCACACACACATATATATTATATAAATAAATATTAGAGAGGGAATAGAGGAGAGAGAGAGAGAGGAAAGAGAAAGTTGTAGGAAGGGGAGAGAGAGAAAGAGAGAGAAAATAGGGTATTTTTTGAAAAGGGATATGAATTAAAAGGGGAGGGCTAGGGTTGTAAATATAGAAAAGTCATTTGAGGGAGAGGTGGAGGCTATTTTAGGGAGTGAGGAAATGCACATTTATTAAGGGAAAAGAAAGGAAAGAAAGAAAGATTTAAAGAAGGAAGAAAGAAAGAAAGAAAAATGGAGGGGGGTGGCCGTCGGCCACTGCTAGCGGCGGCGGCGCCGCCGCCGCTAGGGAGGAGCTTACTCTAGCGGTTATGGTGATGATTGGAGGTTGTTGTTGTGGAGGTGGTTATGGTGGTGGTTGTTGTTGTTGTTGAAGAAGGTGGAGGTGGTTGATGGTGGAGGTGGTTATGGTGGTTGTGGTGATGATTGGAGGTGGTGGGGAGTTAGAGAAGGAGGAAGAGGTGATGATGAGGTGTTTAGAGTGGTGGAATTGGTGGAGGTTGTGGTGAATTTTGGAGGAGGAATGGATGTGGGGGTGGTGGGTTATGGTGAAATTGGAGGAGGTGGGGTTTTTGGGGTTGATGGAAGTGGAGAAGTGGAGAGGGGGTGTAGGGGAGGTGGTTGGCTGGCCTAGGGGTGGTCGGCGACAGTGGTGGTGATGGTGGAGGCGGCGGCCATGGAGAGGGTGAAGTGGGTTGTTTTTGTTGAAGGAGATATAATGGTTTTGATTTTTTTTTTTTGGATTTTGAAATGAAAAGGAAAAGGAAAAATGGAGGTTAAATAGAGAAAAAGAAATGATGGATTTTTTGAGAGGGGGAAAGAGAGGGCTGCAGCAGCAGCCCTGCTGCTACAGTTGGCAGGCGGCTGGGAGCAGTGGCAGGGGAGGAAGTCAATAGGGGGAGAAAGAAAAGAAAGAAAAAGAACGAAATTAAAGAAAAAGGAAAAAAATAAGGAAAAAGAAAATAAAATAGTAGAAAAATTTTATTATTAAATAATTTATTTATTAAAATTTTTGAAAGTACAAAGTAAGGGAGTAGAGAAGGAAAAGCAAGAAAAGAAATCGTCGATAAAAATATTATTATTTTAATAAAGCGAAAATTTGACTCTTTCAGAAACGTTCCGAAAAATTCTCAAAAAAAGCAAATATTATTTTAAGATGTCTAATGAAATCAGATTTGAGAAATTCAATGTAGTTTTAAATTAAAAATCTGGGAATCTTCCGGCGATACCGGCCGGCACCAGAATCGGTGAAATTTTGATAAATTTAGAAAAATCTCAAAAAATTTATTTAGATAGAAAATGAAATTTTAAGAAATATTATGAAAGCTATTTTTAAAAATTCAATCTTGTTTGAAAACTAAAAATCTGAGAATCAGTCAGCGATGCCGATTGATATAGGTTTTGGAGATTTTGCAGAAAAATTCTGAAAAATTCCAAAAAATCATGAATAATCTAAAATATTAGAAAATAGTGTTTGAAACTAAAATCGGTCAAATCAGACTAATAGAAAGGTCAAATCAGGCTACTGGCTGGTACCGGGTTCTCGGACTGGGTCAGGGCTTACTCTAGGTCTGAGAATCCAGATCCGATACACAATAACATAAATTATCACAACTCACGAACACTTATAGGAAGAAAATTGAGCAATACAATCAAAAAAATTTGGGACACGTATCAGGGTACGTATCCCGGGAATGGAGTGCTACAATCTACCCACCTAACAATAATTTTGTCCTCGAAATTTCTATAAGGAAAGAGATGAACATGGAAGAAATTATAGTCAATGATGATAATATGATAAAGTGAAAAGGATAAGGGAGATTACAATCTCAGGACACAAAAGGCTGGGGAATAACGGTCACAAATGCCTTCTCTCACCAACTTCATCCTAACACAATGGTGATCTGCATCTCTTGCCGTATAGGGCTTCAAACGGAGCCATCTTGATGCTCGCCTGATAGCTGTTATTGTAGGAAAACTCTGCCAAATGTAAATAGTCTTTCTACGATCCCTTGAAGTCTATCATACAAGCCCTCAATATGTCTTCTTGGATCTGAATGGTCCGTTCGATGATAAGATGTGCTGAACTTTAGACGGGTCCCTAGACCCTCTTGAAGCTTTCCCAGAAGCGAGATCTGAACCTTGTGTCTCTGTCCGACATGTTACTCACTGGAACTCCATGCAGTCACCAAAAGATGGAAAAGTACAATACATGAAGGGATATACATAGTAAAGTCTGAGAGATGCTTACGAGAAGCAAAAGGGACCTCGAGAGCCAAACAGGAGAAAAGATGGGAGGAAGAACTATGGCAATGTCCGAGCTTCTGCTGCACTCTGATCACCATGGGAGGATCCGCTGCGTACTCTGATCAATTACAAAAAGATCACCATGGTCCAGACTACAGGATCTGGACATGATAATCCAGGGTTGTCAGATTCAACCTGCGAGTACATATAACAAAGCCAAGTGGCGTGCATATCAGGTACATGTGTACAAGAAAGGTGTACCGTGAATATAATCATATAAGAACATGAAATAAGACAGTAAGTAAAGTAACTACAAGAAATCAGTTATATAAGCTCACATTACCGATCAGTAGATTAGTACGTCAAAGGAATAATCTAAACAAGGAAATCCTCATATATATATATACCCTATACCTCACGTCACTATAATCTGAGTTTATATAATCTGACTTTACCTTCACAATAATATAATAATGAAATAGTATGGAAGCAATCAAGTAATCCAACAAGATAGCACATGTCTAAGTGGTGAGCAGTATAAACTAAAAGTGTAGCTAGTCATATATTAGGAGCATGTTATTATTAAGCTATTAAGACTTATCTGATTTGTAAACGTCAGTATGTGTCCTATCACACATACCTCAGCATACAGATCTAAGAGTAAGTTATTAGAAACTGATGGAGTTTGATGAACCATGCTTAGAATGGGTCCCGTATATGCCTGGGACAACGGTCAAGGAGTATCCGGTGCTGAGCCGGAATGTACCGCTAGGTACCGGGACTTATTGTACGCCCGGATAGGAATAGGATGTCACCGCTCCCACAGGAATAGGCCCAGGGGCTTATGGTACAACCGACAGGTAAGGGAGTAGGGGTGCCAGTACACCCCATGAAAGCGCCTGGTGGCCTCCGGGTCGAATCCAAGTATATGGCCACGCGACACTATAAGACCATCATAAACATGGAGGCTATATCGATACTCATCAGTTTTCCTTATCCCAGTGTAAGTTGTCTAATATTAGAATTTGTCCAGTGATAATGTCCACAAGGTGTTTATAGTAATCCTATATTCATGGTTATCTTATTACGGGTATCAACATGAGTATAATATCAGGAGCTACTCTTTTTCAGGGGTTCAGGAATACAGGAGTTCAGGAGTTCATGAGTACCGAATGTCTGGTAACAGTATAATAATCAAGTTCCTATAAAAGTGATAATCATGAATATGCAAAGAAGTACGGTGTCCGGTATAATAGTATCCAGTCAGGTGTCATAATATCAGGTCAAGTGTATTGGTACCAGGTGGCAGTATGTCAAGTGTCAAGTGAAGCATGGCAAGTACCAATGTCAGATATCAAGTGATAAGTATAGCATGGCAAGTACTGGTATCGGATATCAAGTGTCATAGATCAAGTATCAAATATAACATATCAAGTGTCGGTGTAAATACCGTGTGTCGGTGTCATAAATCATTTACAAGTATAACATGGAAAGTACCGTTGTTAGGTATCATGGGTCAAATATGGCAAGTACTGGTATCAAATATCAAGTAATAAACATAACATGGCGAGTATCTGTATCAGATATCAAATAATAAGTACAGCATGGCAAGTACCAGTGTAGACTGTCTAAAAATCACTAAAAGGATAAGTCATTAAAAAGCAGAATCCTGAACTCTAAACGCAGGACTAATCATAGACGCGAGGGTCGAAACCCGCGTCTCAACATCACCGCAGCACTAAGACGTGAGGGTCGAAACCCGCGTCTCAGCGTCACTACGGCACCAAGGCGCAAGGGTCGAAACCCGCGTCTTAACATCACTGCAGTACCAAAACGCGAGGATCGAAACTCGCGTCTCAGTTATAACTGCCCTTGTTATGGGGTCAGTCACTGCCCACATAATGAGAAAGTTAACCCCTCATTATGGAGTGTTTTAGGAGGCACGTTCACCTCTGAAACCTCTATAAAGCCCCGCTTGCTATTGAGAAGGGGTCGGTCGGTTGATTCAAAAAGACTTTTTGAAGAGGAACTTGGCTCGTGAGCTATACAAACTCCGAGACTTCCACCAAAAAGAAAGAGAGTCTAGCTCTTCAAACAACTTGCTGCGTATAAGTTAAACTGCGCTTACAGTCTCTTGGAGATTCCTGGTCAACCGGAGCTGTGTCACTCCATCGACCATCCAAAGAGAAGATCCCCAAGAGTTCTTGACATTTACCTGGTCAACGAAAAACAAGATTCACTTTCCATCGCCACCTGAAGAACCCAGCATTAAACAAAGGGGAGATTCAAGTCTCAACATCTTCCCTCTCTTGTAATTGGAGTGTGAATCCATTGTAATCTTTCATTTGATTCTAGGAAATTTTACAAGGAACCTTCTCCCGTCCAACAAGAGATGGCGACTCCGCTGGGGACTACTTTCGTTACTGACGAGCAAGTGGTGGCGCAAGGTGACATCATCTACAAGGGGAAAATGGTTGAATCACTCGTCGTAAAATTTGACCAAGCAAAGTATGAAGAGTTCCTCTCTTCCGGCTCTAAGAGCCCAAAGGCCCGGGCCTACCGCAGGGTCTCTACGGGGATTTGCCCCGAAGTCCGCTCTGAGATCCTCTCAGACGCGGCTGCTATGAAGGATGTCATGGCTAATCGCGTTATGCGTAACGCTCTCGTCAACGTCTCTCAGCAGACCCACATGGTCAACCTTCCTGATGACTAGCCAGTTCATTCTCTTCCTCAGCGACAGGTCGTCGGGGTTCCCTTCAACCTCCACGACGTAACCGGAACGCTGAACAACAACAGAGAAGGCGTGCGCGTCAACTATAAGTTGGAACAAGTGATTGTCCACAGAGGTAGGACGCGAGGTTCGGACCAGCGTCTCTTCTGTACTATATCTAACGCGTGAAGTCCGCGTTTGGCAGCCCAAACATGAGGTTCCCCAGGCTGGGTCTTCTGAAGCCCCACTCCCCAAACGCCAAGATGAAGCTCGCACAGCTTGTCATAGACAAGAGGCACACACCTCTAGGCATGGGGCCCAGTGTTTCTCAAGCGTCTCTGTCCAGACGCAATAATCAGCAACACGAGAGCTGCGTCTCTAATCAGCAGAGACGCCAGACTCATATTCCAAGGCCACACGCAAGAACTGTGTTCATGAGCCTCGTGTCTCTGAACCTTGCGTCTCAGCTGTACGAAGCAAGGATGCCTCCCGCCCTCAACATTGTGATGCTAATCTCTTTGATCCCCCTCCCACGAATCTAAGGGATTATTTGACAAGGAAAAGAAGTGCTAATCGAATCACTTCGTCATGTTGCTGTGAACGGCTTATCACAATGCTCTCTGAATGGCGTTGTAGTTCAGGTGCAAACCAACAGTCTCTAGCTAGACAGCTGACCCTGATTTCCCAATTAGCTAAAAGAAATCGTTCTCACATGAGGAGGATTTTCTCTGATGCTGAATATCCTGAGCTCACTGCAAACATGATGAGCAAGAGTAGGGGAAAGCAACCTGCGGTCAGCTCCGATGAGTCTGACACTGAACCAGAAGGAGTGTACCGACAACTCGCACCCGGACTGGGGCAATCCCCTCGATTAACTACAATGCCCTGGCCCGGGGCATTGAGGTAAATGACTCGCATTCTGCTATTGCAGAGTCACAGGCTTCAAACTCTTCTATAGAGAAGGAGGCCTTTATATATATGACAAGCACTCATGAGGAGACAGCTAGGCGCTTGGAGCAGCAAGCCCAGGTCCAGAAGGAACAATTCGAGATGATTCGTGCTCAACAAGAATCTATCGATTCCCTCAAGCAGATGCTGGCACAGTTGCTTGAAGACAAGAGGAAATCAACCGACAAACCTCCTCTAAAAAGTCTAAAGGCAAACGAAAAGAGGGAGAAAGCTCATCTTCTGTACATATAGAGGAGAAAGAGCAGCCTACTTCTGATTTGTCTAAATCCTCATCACAGGAAAAAGACGACCGAGACCAGGGAAAGGTTCATTGTAGAAGAATGAATCAATTGGAGCAACGTCTGGAGGTCCTTACCAACCGGAAAGGCCTGCAAGAAGCAGGAGTGGTTCGGCCATACCTGACCGAGTGGGACCTTGTTCCATACCCTCCCAAGTTCAAGGCTCCGACCCTCCAGGCATTTGATGGGAAAGGGTCACCGAACCAACATTCTACTACTTTAAGTCTCAAACAGGGAATGTGGTAGATAACAATGCCATCCTGGCACGTTTGTTCATCGACACCCTAAAAGGGCTTGCCTTCGAATGGTTCATGAAGCTCCCGGAAGGCTCCATTAAGAATTGGGGCGATTTGGCGAAGCTCTTCCTAACGCGTTTCTTTGAAGATGACTCGGAGGTCATCATGCCTACTCTTTTGGCCACCAAGCAGCGAAAGGGAGAGTCCATTAAATCATTTGTAGAAAGATTTCAGAATGTAGCACTCCGATGTCCAAGCGGTATGACCCAGGTCACCCTGGTGGAAACATGCCGCCACAATCTACAAACTTCACTCCTCGCCCAAATAGGAGTTGCCAAAAGCCGCACCTAAAAATAATTGATCCAACAACGTGAGCAGGTTGAAGAAATTGTCGCCCGAGTTAGGGTAGAAGAAAACAAACCTAGACAAGAGAGGTCAACAAGGCGTGCGCCAAACACATCCCTCCAAGCGAAAAGAAAGGATAACTTGGCGACAAAGACCAAATCTCCCGTCAAACCTCAACCGGTCAAGGGAGGTGGCTCTTCAAGTCAGCCACGCGCCAGCAAGCAGTACTCCTTTAAGGACGAATTCAAGTTACTTAATAAGAGCAACAAACTGAAGCTTCCTGAAGCTAGGCGCCCTGAAGAAGTCGGTAAAACCGATAGTCCCAACTACTGCTTGTATCATAGGATGCTGGGACACTCCACCAAGAGCTGTTATGTCTTCAAAGACATCCTTTAGGCTCTGATTGACGCAGAGGTATTAAAACTCCGTCCAGAGCAGAAGAAAGTGACAGCTAATATGACGTCATTTCTCTAGTTTGGAAGACAATCTCCAACACCCTCTGGAGTAGTCCCTGTCCCAAGATGGGAGCTGAGAATGGTCAACATAGACCCTCACCAGCAGCAAGAGAAGGGCCTTGTACCTGTTCTCACACCTCGTGGAGAAGTCATGTGTGTTTTCCATAGATTTGCAAAGGGGAAAACTTACAAATAAAAAAGGTTTGAGGAGCTAAATTACAAGTATTCTTAAAAAGATTACAAGTAGATCTCCTCAGAGATTCTGGAGAAATGTGCCGATAGGAGTCTGGTCAGCGCGCGACCACTTTGTCCCTTTGACGATGCGAGCGATGAGATTCCCTTCTCGCCTGGTTCTGGGAATCAGAGAATAGAGGGTTGGTAGAACCCCCTTGCTACTTCTCAAAACCGCCTTCAATTAGGAATTCCTTCTCGCCTGGTTCTGGAGATTCCTTGAGAGGAAGGTGTTATTAGGGTATCAGCACCCTGAATAGAGAAGCATTTCTCTAAAAAGTCTCTGAATTCGAGAATGCACGGTGCGTCGTGAAGAAGCCTCTGCTTGTGGAGTCCTCTTGAAGAAGTCTCTGCTTGTAGAGTCCTCTTGCGTCTATGCGTGGCCTTGTGCCTGTGCGGTCCCTCTTCCTTGTGCCCCTGGCGGGCTATTTATAAGGAGAGCAAGGGTATAATCGTCCCTTGAAGGTATGGAAACAAATTGAATCGAATCTGTTTGAATCTGGAAAGTAGCCTTGCTGCGAGGCTAAGATCAGCTTTTGCGAAGCTAGAAATGGCAGGTCGGTTGATCTTCTTGATCTGTTTTGATCCTTTCCATATCGTTGGAGGATTTCCCCTGATCTTCTTACTCGTTTTAAGAGAGTCAAGAGATTGTGGTAATCAACTGCCCAATTTAATCTCCGATTTGATCTTAATTGGATTTGATCTGATTGGATCCGATCTCATCCGGAGATTTGATTGGTCAAAGGTTGACCATAGCAGATCCGTAACGGCGCTGTCCGTATTGAGCTCGCAGCGGAGCTGGAGGCAGTTTCTGGCGAAGTCCAAAAAGAGGCTTTTCGGCGGAGCTAGAAGTCTTCTGCGGCGAAGCTATAAGTTAGTCTCCTGGCGAGGCTCTGAATGGCTTCAAGGCGAAGTTTGGATGATCCTAGCCTCTCGAGCGAGGCTATCCCTTTGGGCTCATGCGATGCTAAGTGCTAGCACCTTAGACCTGCTGAGGTCCGTTCAGAAACAATCCGGGTTCACTGTCTGCTTGCTGGATCAGTGGAGTCCAAGTTGCTTCCTTGTCCCTCGGAGATGGGTGAAAACTGGTCTTCAGCTCGTCTGTCACTTGTCTTTTGTAGATGTCAACAAGTTTAGACATTGTTCGGACCAATAAGAATCTTGTCTTTTTTAAGTGTCAACAAGACCCCCTTCAAAGTTTTCGAAAGTCTGCAATAGTTCAGACTTCAAAATACTTTGAACTGCTTTGATCGGTGGTGTATGGAGTATGAACGTCGCCATGATGGTTGAGTTTAGCTTCGCTTTCAATCCTACTTTGGGATAAGTTTGCCGAAGAATTGTGCAGATTCACGACTCTGAGTAGCTTCGCGTGCGGGTAGCTCCGCATCTGGGCTTCCGGAAATACGTTCGCTCTGGAGCGTCTTTCCCAAGGCCAACTGCCGTGGGCCGATTACGAGGAGGATTACTCCTTCTCTTACACTGATCGAGGGAGATATCCTCTGATCGTGTATTTTCAAGGGAGGATATTCCCTTTCTTCAAGGTGCCATAAGTGCCTTTATGAGGGAGACGTTTCTCCCTTTGCACGGTTCCAAGGGAAACCGTCCCTTTTCTCAAGGCGCAATAAATGCCTTAAATGCGCTCGTGCTCCCACGCTTGAGGCGGCAGCGCTCAGGCCATGAGACCTATAAATAGGACACTTGAGGTCCTCTGAAGAGAAGTGATCTGCTCTTCTCCTCTTCTCTTAGTTGAGAGAGATACTCAGATCTCTGAATTAGTGGGAATGCCCACTCTGGTTATTATCCGGCCAAGGACCGGTAAGTCTTGATCGTTCAACAACTTCACCAGTTTTAGGGAATTCATCTCCCTTGACTCAACTTTGACAGCTACTTCAGGGATTAGTTTCCCTTATTCTTCATTTTGCAATTGGCTGATCTGCAGAGAAGGATTTCAGTATAGCTTTCCAACGAAGCTATCATCTTGACTGGATCAGAGAAAGATCACTGCATGTTAAGTCCGCTACACAGGCAGGACTTGGGACTTGGTCTCTTCAAAGTTGAGCCTGTCTTGCCATATTGGTGAGGTTAAGACTGTGTCCCACGGGATCAGTCTGGCTTAGCCATATTGGCGAGGCTAGGACTTGGCGTTTGCTGAGCTAGCCTATCATTGCTGTGCAAGCGAGGCTTATCCTCTGCTTTAATTGAAATCGGATTGCTTTGTCTCAAAGAATCTGACTTAGTATTTTTGTAGCTCTTTCTGTGTTTAATTGCTAATCTGTTCCGATTTGCATTGCAGTGAGCTATGTTCGGCAATCTTGTGACTTGATGAAAGAGACCGAAAAGTTGCCTTATGCTTCCCCAGTTGAAGCTTTACTTTTAAGCAGGAGGAACAAACTGGGGCAGCTGATGTGTGTCCCAGAGGCTGTTGGCAGTCGCTTATCCGGGATGATCCACTTTGAGGCGAAGCTGGTAGTCGCCTACAGGAGATGATCCACTTCGGGATAGTGGACGTCACCTGTGAGATCACTGACATCATTGCCAATTTTCATTATGGGTGATCTGGCCGGCTGGTGGCGAACAGTCCTTTGCCAATTTTTACGAAAGGACATCCATCTTTCTGGTAGCAAAATCTGCCATTAAGCGAAGGATTACGGCCCTGTCCCGGTGACACAATCTGTCCTTATGTGAAGGCTTATAGCCTTGTGCAGGAGGAAGGCCTTCTGTGTCCAGTTGGTCTGGCTTGGAAGTAGATGAAACCACTTGTATGTCTTTTGCGCAAATGATCCTGTTGAGCAACTGAATCTGTTGTACGAAGCACAACCTTGATGTAGTATTCAATGTACCCTTCCATTTAAATCAATGAAAGTTCATCTTCTGCTCATCTGATTTTTGTTTGCTTTCATTGAGAGTTTGGCCATAGCGGGGCTAAACTGTATGCGGAGTTAAGGACTGAGTCCTTTTTGAATAAGCTTCGCGCGAAACTGGCATGTCCGCGAACTGCACCTTTAGGGGGCTAAGGAAACCCTTTTGGCGTGGTCCTTGATGGATTGTACGAAGTCCGCACTTTGATCCACGGCGAAGTTAACCCTTAGTGGGGCTGAATCAGCGCTTCTCGGGAAGGCGCTTTAGGCGGCGTTTCAAATTAATTCGAAACGGCGGCTTTGTACCCTTTTCGAGGCATCGTTTCGGGCGCTGATTGGTGATTGAGATTTACCTGTGCAACAAAATAAAGAATGTTAGATTTAGAATTAAAGGTGCAAGGTTCTCAATTCTAATCCGCGTAGCAATGGGCTATGCGGGTCGTGATCCTCAGGGAGGGACTAGCGATGGAAGCGTTTGTAAGATTCTCTAAAAATTTATCTTTTTTTTAGTTATTAATAAGATAATATTGGTTAGGTTAGAAAGAGAGCTGTATTTACAATGAGTCGGAAAGAAAGAGTTGGGAAATAGTGATTTAATCTACAAAAATAAAATAAAAGAAAAGAAAAGAAATAAACACTAACCTTGGTTGAAGAAAAACGTGAAATCCTAACACTTTCTACCTTGCTTAGGAGGCGTTGAACGCATAAACCATAGGATCGATCTCAGTCCCTTATTCGCATTATATCATCAAGTCTCGCACAAGCATGAAGTGATACGTCTTGAGGAGGAGAACATCTCCATGAAATATCGTTGGCACCCACCAAGATTAGTTATACTTATGCGTTGGAAATCACTTGCATGTCATCAACAACCAACAGAGATAAAAGAGAAAAAGAAAAGAAAGCAAAAAGAAAAGTAAAACAATGCACATAAGAACAATGAACAAAAGAAAAAGATTACCTTTATTACTTGATACAATGGCAGAGAAGAGAAGCATACATCGGTGTCACGCTCAACATAGCCCTCTCCCTCACTTACATAAAAATAAAAAAAAAAGAAAACCTAAACTAGAAAAAAGAAGAAAACCTAAAACCCTAGATTTGGCCCTCTGGCTCTGGACGCTCTCTGTGTTGTACTGCAGGGGGTATTTATAGGTGCAGAAGGAATCAGAGTTCAGATCGAACTCCTCCACGAAAAATCATCCAGGGATAAGCTTGGATTTCCGCGGAAACGCGGCTTGGGCCGCGTTTCCGCGGCCTGGTAGTCTCTGCTGGCCACGCGCTTTGGCGCGTGGCTTCTCCTGGTCCGTCAATCTGGTCGTTTCTTTCTGGAAGTTTGATCCTGGCTCTTTATCTTGGGATTTCGAGATAACTTAGGAATCAAGTTACCTAGATCTCAAATATCCCAATATCTTTTTACACGAAATTCCTTATCTTTGCACTCTCTTCTTTGGCTTTTATCCTCATCCTGCAAGTGTTTAGGGATGGATAGAAGTCTATCCTTCCCTCTTCTTTAATATTTGCAACTTTAACCCTTGTGTATTTGCAATTTTGACAATTGATATTTGCACTTTTGCACTTGGGCTTGAATATGGGCTTTTGGGCTTCTTTTTAGCCTTTATTTCTTATTAAAATAAGAACTCAAGGCCTGCACACAATAAATCACAAAATATTAATAAATGTGCAGAATTATATGAATAAATATGAAAATGTGATGGTAAATATGATGATAAAAATGCACTTTTCACTACCAATCACACCCCCACACTTATCTTTTTGCTCGTCCTCGAGTAAAAATCAAAGAGAAAAAGAAAAAAAAATTAATCTAACCTAACTCACTTTCGTAGGAATCACGGTTGCACTTAGCATGTGCAACAAGCCGTTAAACCCCTAGGTTACCCTAGAGGACGAGTGTTGTCTCGTGAGGGTTTTCAGCGGATTACACCCACAAAATCCATAAAAAGGAAATATTTGAAATACTTTTGAAAAGACTAGGTAATCTATAAGTTTTTAGGATCCTCACTTTTATTCATTCTTAGACTTAGTCTTTATAAAGTAAATTGTTTTCATTTTTAAGTAAGGGTCAAAATTGGATTTGTGTATAGTCTTTTTCGTTACCAAAAATCATATGCATCCTTATGAATTTTTACTAGGAATTCCTTAACTTGGACTCTCATGCCTCTTTATTGTTATTTTTTTATTTTTTATATTTTTTTCTTTTTTTTTAATATGTATAACTCATCTAATTTTCTTTCGTGTAAGTATCAAGGCTTCTTGAGGCCTTTATACCTAACTAATTGACTATTAGATGTGTTAATACATATATAATATTTCTTAGTTTTCTTAGGCTTTCTAATCCACCCATGTAGCGAACTTAAAGTCGGTGGCTCCGAAACCGGCCAGCTTTAGAGCACCAGGTGAGAAAACACCCCGCGGACTCAAATTCGAATGAACTAGGCCACAAAACTAAGGACTTTATTTTATTTAGAACTCACCTTTAGGCGTGAATACTTATGCTTCTTGAGGCACATGTATCCAGCTTAATTGGTGATTTTTTTATTTAATAATTTTTTTATGAGGCACAAGGGTCTTTGTCTTAGAATCCTAGATATGCATTAGGTATGCACATTTCATTAAGGTAAAAGTTAAGACTAACTACTTATTCAATTTCTCCTCCTATACCTAAAAATTCAACAATTTATTTATTTTGACCGAGTTTTTAGAAATTCTAATCATGATTTTCCTAATTCTTAAGATTAACTTAGATTTCTTTCAAAAGATAAGTCAAAATATTGTCCTTTTTATAACATTTTTTTTTATTAGAATTTTTTTGTTAGTTTCTACCTATGTTAGTATGTTAGTAAAGCCTACCCTCACACTTATCTCATGCATTGTCCTCAATGTATGAATGTATGCATGTATGCATGAAAAAGAAGAAGGGAAGGCAGAAGTTACCTCAAGGTGGTGTTACGGTGGTGGTCTAATTGGTCCACGAAAGGCGGCCCAATCAAGATAATGTGGTAGTTCACGGGACCTACCTTTATTGACCTCTTTTTATTTACATATTTACAGTCCCCAGAATGAATAGGATCATGGAAGATCCTCTCGTGAAACTTACTCCCTTTACATGACCAGGCCTGAAAAATCATCACAGAGGCATGGTCTATACCTATGTCCAACAAAAGAATGTGACTTGGTAGAATGGTTGACTTGGACTCAAGAATGATAGGTTCAGGAACTGATTAGTCTACAATTCTGCATTATTATGTCGCATTCTCTCACCGCTTTATGAATAAATTGTCGATCTAAACCGTGTTTTGGTCTTTATTGCAGGTAGATCCAAAGTCCAAGGGCAAAGATGGAATAAGAGCTTAATTAGACCCAATTAAGGGTAATTAATCCCGCATTACTTGGAGGCCAAGCAAAGGATTCTCTAGAAGATGCATTGAACCTAGACTCCTGCGCTTGTCAGACGAATATTCGGGTGCAAATACCAGAAACGGGATATACCCTGACAATTCTCGCAGCCAGAGGGAGTGCCTGACGAAATCCAGAGACCCAACTCTCTAGAATTGCAGCGGATCCGCGGCAATCCTTTAGGATCCGCGGCATTCCAGTGGAGCCACACATCGATTTTTGACGCGTGGCCCCGTCTCGTCTTCTGGAGAGTTCTTTCGCCTATAAATAGACCTGCAGAGGGCCAAACCGAAAGCAGTTTTCGTTTTTAGGAGAAGGTACAGATTTTAGGAGTAGTGTAGGTAAGTGTTCTTCATTTCTTGTATTTTCTTTTCTTTTTAGATCATTGTAGTAGGGCTGAGTGATTCATAGAGAGAGAGAGATTGAGAGGGATTGATGTAATAGAGAGTGACACTCTATGTAAAGGTGCCTCCTTTCTCTTCCATTGTAATCTCCTTCACCTTCTACATGATTTCTTGCTAGTTTTTCTTCTCATGGCAATCTAACTACTAACCACTAACCATCTAACCACTTACTTGATAATCCACATGAATCGAGTTGCCTCTACAAGGCCTTGTTCTTGCAAGAGCCATTGATGGCCAAAGATGATGGGTTCTAACATCTAACTTGCTAACTTGCTAACCAAGCTAACTCTCTTTTATTTCATGCTCTTTTATTTCATGCTAGTAGTGTAATGAGTGATGCTTGTATTAGCTTGTTCTTGATGCAATGTTTTGATTGTGATGAACCATCCATGAGCCATACTTTGTACCGTCTCTTGGAGCCAAGGATTGTAATGGCCGAGGATCAAAATGTGAGGCAACTATCTCGAAGAGGTTAGCATGGTTAGTGGAGTATTTAGTAGTTAGTAGCCATGAGTTTTCTTTTACTTTGTTTTAGAAATCGTTTTCAAGCTCCTCTTCTTATTTTCCCATCGATGTTTTCACCGCCTTCTTAGTCTACCTTTGTTCCATCTTCTTCTATTCATTTTCCAAACTACTTCTCTTTTGTTTTTCTTATCGACATTTTCATCGCCTTCTTCACCTACCACTTTCTGGATTTCATTTTCTTTTCCTTTTCATTTTCTTTTTCATTCTTTTAACAAAGAAGAAGTGTTAACAACTGACGTGAATAGAGACTGTTAATGCTTCTATCGCCTCCCTTCCCTGTGGATTCGACCCGTTAAGCCAATGCTATAACGGAAGTATCGAGGGTACATTAGCACATTTGAGCTTTTCATCGATTTTACATAAAACACACTTTTGAGTGCTAGTTCCGCCCCGATCAAATTTTTGGCGCCGTTGCCGGGGAAGGGAATGGTTTTGTTTTCACATTTTTGTTAACATTGTCTTCTCTGTTTTGGTGTGCAGGGCAATAATTACAGGTGCTTAACATTGCAGAATAAACCCTAGCTTTGCATCTCCCTGCTCTAGAAAGCAGGGCCCCAGATTCTGAAACAAAGCCGCGCAACCGCGACATTTGCCGCGCAAACGCGACAGTTTTGTGAAAATTGTATATCGTGTTGTTCTGGGATGTGTGAATTGTAATAGCTAGTAGATTTGTACTGCTATCTTTCTTGCTTTGATTGCCTACACACCATAATAAAATAAAGAACTAAAATACGGAATTTGGACGCTTTTAAAACGGTTTAGACATTTGCATTTAGGCACTTGTCAATTCAATTCCAATATTCTGTATTTTGTTCTGATTGTTGTGATTTGGATGGAGATGTACAAATGGCATTGCATATAGCATAGGATAAGCACGTGGGTGATTTATCGCTTTGTGTTACATTCTTGTCTATATGCACACTTGCACGAATTGAACTTAAGGGCAAACTCCAAACAAGATAAGGTGGGATTTTCCCTTCCTTAGCCCAAAATCATCTCCTCACTCACACAACCCAAGCCCTAATAAAATTTGAATAGACGTTGGCCCCTAGGGACATCTAGGTCTAGGTCAACCCTCCTATAGGCTTGGTTTTGATTTTTCTTTTGATTGTTGTTTGATTTTTTCTTTTTGTTTGTGATTGTTTGTGAAATGGCATTCAATAATAACAATTCTTTCAATCCGAATATGAATCCATATTTCACACCAACCCCATTTGTTTCGGATAATTCCAACCCGGCGTTTTACAATATGCACCAATCACGTACACCGGGTTGGCCTTATCCGAATCAATACAACCCATACCCACATTCTTATAACTATAATTTTCAGAATAATTTCAACTCGTCACAGAGTCAATGGGGATTCAAGTCCCCCGAGTTAAATTTTCAACCTCCTTGTCCACCATATTCCCCATGTCCACCTTGTCCACAATTTACACAATATTCATTCCCCGAATGTGCTTCCTATACTCCTTTTTTTGGACCTCCCATTAAAGAAAAATCTGAGTTACTAAAGAGTTTAGAAGCCAATCTACAGAGGGCCGAGCAACAACTTCAAGAAACATTGGCCTCTCCAATTCCACAGTATTTTGAAGAGTCTTACTCAGTTCCACCTCTTCACAATGAACAACCATCTGCCTTGGAAATGAGTAAGGAACTTTTTGTGAGTCCAAACAACAATCACAAAATCTGATGGACTCACAATTTCACCACCAATTCCAAAACAACACTGCATCTCTTCAACAAAACGATGAACCAATGACCTATAAAAAGATGCTTGAATTCATGACTCAGGCTCAAAATGCTCGTAACCGTGACATAGATATGATGATCCAAACTCTTCATTCTCATCCTATTTCTAATGTCACTACCCATTCTGACAGAGCCAAAGAGTCATGTTGTTTTGGAAATCAAGATTCAATTTCAGCACACCCATCTGAACATGTCCAAACTTCAAATGTTAAAGATCCCATTGACATTTTGACAAGTTATCCATTTCCTGAAATTGAACTTGAACATGAGTATGATCATGAACCTCAAATTAGTGATTCAATTCTACTTCCTGATTCAATTATGACTCCAGTATCTTCACCTGATTTCAATCCTTTTCTCGAGTCAGTATTGGATCCAGTGTCAATCCATTGTGAAATTGAATCACCAATCATTTATGATGATCATATTGAACTTGACCAATTTCATACTTTTGAAAGTCCATTTGATAAATTGGTAAGTTCTCATTTTTGTGGAATTGAACTTAATGAGGAATGTGACTTTGATTCTCAAGTTTGTGATCCAGTTCAAATTCCTGAATCACTATTGACTCCTGTTTTGTTACCCAATTTGAGCAACATTTTAGAGTCAGTTTTGATTCCCATACTTGTCATTCCTGAACTTGAATCACCAATCTTTGATAGTCACATTCCATCATGGAGAAATGAATGTGGACTTGAGCTTCATCTTCTTGATTTGGACCCACTTCCAGAACCGATCTCGACTCCCGATCCTTTACTTGACTTGAGTCATTTTTCTGAGTCGATATTAGTTCCTATATTTTCTGAGTCCAAATCAATCATTCCATTCTGGGACAAGGGTGTTGATAAATTTCACTCCGAAATTATTTTAAAAATTTGGAAATTATATAGGGTAAAACTGTTAATAAAAATCATTCATATATACATCATTCTTGTGGGTTGTATTCTTCAGATTTCTGGTGGGTTCCTCCGGACTCCACACAAGAATGATTGGGCCGCCTTTCGTGGACCAATCAGACCACCACCAGAACCACCACCTTGAGGTAACTTTTTTCTTCCCTCTCTATTTGTTTCATGCATACATACTGAAAAGTCACCTAGAGGGGGGGTGAATAGGTGACAATGCTAATCAAAGGGCAAATAAAAATTTAAAGCTACAACAATTACAAACAAGAATCACAAGATGAATGCAAGCAAGTAAGTATGACAATGAATATGATGAGCAAGTAATAAGTGCAATCAAAGTAGAGTAAGAATTGCAAGAATGTAAACCAATCGCAAACACAAGGATATGTTATCGAGGTTCGAGCACCCAGCTCTACTCCCCGCCTTTCCCAGAAGGATTCCGACCACTTCCACTATCACAAAGATCTCAAATACAATGGAGTACCCAACTCCTACAATCTCAAGAACAAGTAATTTCCTTGGTAGTCAAAAGACCACAAACTCTCTCTTTCAAATATCTCTTCCCTTACAAAGGTCCTTAGAGAATATTGAGTAGGAATGAAGCTCTTGTTGTAAGTGAAGAAAGAAAATTAAATCAGAGAGTATTTGAAAACCCTTCAGAAAATCAGTGAGAAATTCAGCACAAAAACCAAGAAACAAGTCTCTTTTGAAAGCCTTAAACTTTTGAATTTTCTAGCAAAAATTGTTGTAACAAATCTCTCCCCAAACACCCCTATTTATAGGAGAGGGCTAGGGTTTAAGGATAAAACATAATTACTGATGTTTAGGAGGTAATTAGATCAAAATATATCCTTAAACGATTTTTTAAACACAAAAGACAAAAATAAACAGCTCACTAAAAATCTGCCCGTTACTGTTCAACGGACAAATCGGTCGACTGGGCCGGTCGACCGGTAGATCAAAAATTTGACCGTTATAGGCCAGCGGTCGACCGACCCGGTCGACTGAAACAACCTGTGAGCAAAAACAAATATCTCGGTCGACCGCCCCGGTCGACTGGCAGACATGCACACTGATACGTGCCTCTGCCAGAACTGCGGTCGACTGGTCCGGTCGACCGGACCAGACTGACACAGACTCGGTCGACTGTCTCCGGTCGACCGGATCAGGTCAAAAATCAATTTTAAGAAAGAAAACAAAGAGGATTTTGATTTTAACAAAAATACTTTTGAACAGGGAATAGTATAAAATATAAAGATGTATTTGTAGGCAAAAACTTGTATGCAAAATATTTTTGTATAATTTATAAGAAATTATTTTGGAATGAGCATGTGCGCAAAAACGTGTGTGATAGAGCTTCAAACCTATCCACTATTCTTTAACATACTATAAACTGAAAAACAAATTACATAAAGACTTCTTGAGCTATCTTCAAGTCTTTGAGCCATCCAATGCCTTGCTAGTGCCTTCTCTTCTATGATCCTTCCTTGATGTGCAATTTGCCTTCCTTGCTTTGTGAAACTAAGAAGTTCTTGCAATAGCTAAGCAAATGGTCTCTAAACATGGTACAAACCTGAAACTTATCTTAACAAACTTATTAGTACCAAATAGCTCTACTTTGGTTTGTCATCATCAAAACACAAAACAATTGGAGAGTGTAACCTCTTGGGCCAACAATCTCCCCCTTTTTGATGATGACAAAACAAATAGGCTATAAACAAAAATATAGGGAGGAGAAAACTCCCCCTCAAATTATGCTATACATAAAACACAAGAATATGCTCTAGATACCAATAATTGAAATGATGCACCAATTATTGAAACTAATATAAAACACAAAAATTGCTCTTGATACCAAAAATACCAAAACAACTAAAACACAAGAATTCTCAAAATACATGAATTCAAAAACTCATACATACATAAACATAAAACTCATAAAACAAAGCATATAAATTCATATGGAACCAAGACCAAATGAACTTATTTTTGTCATGTAAACTTATTCTCCCCCTTTTTGTCATACATCAAAAAGGGTTATGAAAAACATGTCTATTCAATAATACAAACATTAAGTTCTCCACAAATAAACGAAAATCTAGCAAAATCAAGAGGTTTAGTGAAAATATCGGCTAGTTGTAAATCCGTGGAAACATAATCAATATCTATATCACCTTTTTCAAAATGATCTCTAAGAAAGTGATATCTAATCTCAATGTGCTTGGTCTTACTATGTTGATTTGCATTTTTGGTCATGTGTATAGTACTAGTATTATCACAAAATATTTTTATATGATCAAAGTGCAAATCAAAATCAAGGAGAGTATGTTTCATCCAAAGGACTTGTGCACAACAAGCCCCCGCGGCAACATACTCCGCCTCGGCGGTTGAGAGAGCTACGGAATTTTGTTTCCTAGAGGACCATGAAACAAGACAATTATCAAGAAATTGACATGTCCCACTAGTACTCTTTCTATCTACTCTACAACCCTCATAGTCGGCATCCGAATAGCTAGTCATTGAAAAATCTCTAGTTTTCGGATACCAAAGACCCATTCCAATAGTGCCCTTAATATAACGAATAATGCGTTTTACCGCAATAAGATGAGACTCTTTAGGACACGATTGAAATCTAGCACAAAGACACACACTAAACATGATATCCGGCCTACTTGCCGTCAAATATAAAAGACTTCCTATCATGCTTCTATATAATTTAATATCAACATTTTTACCTTGTTCGTCCTTATCAAGCTTGGTTGTAGTTGCCATTGGAGTGTTGCAATCCTTTGATCCTTCAAGCCCAAACTTCTTTACTAGCTCCTTTGCGTACTTGGCTTGGTTAATGAAGGTTCCGTCTTGCAATTGCTTGATTTGGAGTCCAAGGAAGAAATTGAGCTCACCCATTGAAGACATTTCAAATTCAAGTTGCATGACTTTCTCAAAATCCTTGCATAAAAGCTCATTAGTAGATCCAAAAATTATATCATCAACATAAATTTGCACAATTAAAATATCATTATCAACATGCTTAGTAAAAAGAGTTGTGTCTACTTTGCCTTTAATAAAATCATTTGAAATGAGAAAACTAGAAAGCCTTTCATACCAAGCTCTTGGAGCTTGTTTCAATCCATACAAAGCTTTATCAAGTTTAAAAACAAAATCGGGATGAACATGATCAACAAAACCGGGAGGTTGAGAAACATAAACTTCTTCATTAATAAAACCATTCAAAATGCACTTTTTACATCCATTTGAAAAAGTTTAAAATTTTTAAAACATGCAAAAGCTAGTGTCATCCGTATGGCTTCAAGCCGTGCTACAGGTACAAAGGTCTCCTCAAAGTCAATTCCCTCAACTTGAGTGTAACCTTGGGCCACTAACCTAGCTTTATTCCTAATGACATTTCCGGACTCATCCATCTTGTTTCTAAAGATCCACTTAGTACCAATTATTGGTCTATCGTGGGGCTTAGGAACAAGGTGCCAAACTCGGTTGCGCTCAAATTGATTGAGTTCCTCTTGCATGGCAAGCAACCAATATGGGTCCGTCTCGGCTTCGAGAATGCCTTTGGGTTCAAAATGAGAAATGAAAGCAAAGTTACCACATAGGTCATGGAGTTTGGAGCGCGTAGTGACTCCTTTAGATGCATCACCCAAGATGAGCTCCTTAGGATGATTTGTAGCGTATCTCCAAGCTTTAGGAAGCAGTTGAGTGCTTTCCTCCTTATCCTCTTGAACTTCACCAATAGAATCTAGCTTTTCTCCTTGAGCGGGTGAGTCCTTCAAGGATAGTCTCTCCATGTCTTCACCTAATGGTTCAAACTCTACAACATTCTCAACAAACACATTAGATTCTTCAAACTTAACATGCATGGATTCTTCAATGCTTTGAGAAGATCTAATGAAAACTCTATATGCTTTGCTAGTAGAGGAATATCCAACAAAGATAGCCTCATAAGCCTTAGCATCAAATTTACCCAAATTATCCTTAGTATTCAAAACAAAACACTTGCATCCAAAAACTTTAAAATATGCAACATTTGGTTTTCTAGAATGATACATTTCAAATGATGTTTTTGAAGAATTTTTGCACAAATAAATACGATTTGATATATAGCATGCGGTGTTTACGGCCTCGGCCCATAAATATTGAGGGAGGTCATATTCACTTATCATTGTCCTAGCCATCTCTTGAAGTGTTCTATTTTTCCTTTCCACTACTCCATTTTGTTGTGGAGTTCTAGGACAAGACATTTCATGCTTAATTCCCTTTTCATCACAATAAGTCATGAAGAGTTGGTTAATAAACTCACCACCTCTATCACTCCTTATTCTCAAAATCGGAAAACCCTTTTCTTTTTCAACTCATTTTCGAAAAATTTTAAAATGAGAAAAAGTTTGATCTTTATTTTGTAAAAAGAAAACCCAAGTAAATCGGAAGAAATCATCAACCAAAACAAATGCAAATCTACTTCCATTTAAACTCTTAGTTTTAGTTGGTCCAAAAAGATCCATATGAATTAATTCTAAAGGCCTAGTTGACATGATATCCTTGATTGGTTTAAAGGAAGACTTGGTTTGTTTCCCAAGTTGGCACGCACTATAAATGCGGTCTTTCTCAAAATTCAAATAAGGTATACCCTTCACCAATTCCTTTGAATTAATCCTAGAAATATGGTCAAAAGATGCATGTCCTAATCTTCTATGCCAAAGCCAAGAATTTTCATCAAAAGCATTTAAGCATTTAGTAGAACAATCTAAATTAAGCATGTCAATAATATAAACATTATTATCACGAAAACCGGTGAGAATGCAAACATCGGATTTAACATCAAAAATCTTACAAGAAGTATCATCAAAAACAACTTTAAGTCCACGATCACAAAGTTGACTAATGCTAAGCAAATTATGTTTTAAACCATCTACTAAAACAACATTCTCAATAATAGGAGATGCACCAATTTGAATGTTACCTATACCGATGATAGTTCCTTTGGAGTCATCCCCGAAGGTGACGGTGCCACCTTCCATGTACCTTGATAGGGTTGTGAAGTTGTTGATGTCCCATGTCATGTGTCTTGAACAACCACTATCAAGGTACCACCGCTCCCTACGTCTTGGATCTTTGGTGTGTACTTACATCAAACAATTTAAGACTTGATTTTGGTACCCACATTTTCTTGGGTCCTCTAGGGTTAGTGTCATGAACCCAAACAAGATTATTTGTTCTATTTAGTTGATCATAGCAAAACTTAGCTAAATGTCCATTTTTACCACAATATGTGCATCTATATACTTTACCATATTTAAAAGCATAATGGGTGTGTGATTTGTGAGTATGAGCATTGTGAGCATGAGCATGAGAATTTTTATCTTGTGAAATTTTAGCATGTGAAGTGTGCTTTTGAGAAAACATGTTCTCAAGTTTCTTAGTATTGAAAGCACAATCATTTAAAACTTTTTCAAAATCATTCATTTTGGATTTAAAAGAGAAAATTTCTTTTTCATCAATAATAGGAGATTTTGCCTTACAAGTACTCTTGTAGGCACAAAATTCTTTTTGCATGGAAATGAAATTAGAAGAAATATCATCTTTTTCTTTAGAAACAATGGCAAGTTGATTCTTAAGAAAAGCAACTTCTTTTTGTAATTTTATGCATTCAAGTTTCTTGTTATCATAAGTTTCAGAAAGTTCTACAAAAGCATGCACTAGAACTTCCTTACTTACATCATCATCTTCATCATCAAGGGATTGAGGGGTTACCTTGGGTGTGTTTGCCATGAAACACATATTAGCTTGATCCACCTCCTCTTCGGACTCGCTTTCCGAATCCCATGTTGCTTTGTAGGCTTTCTTTTCCTCCGGCTTCTTTGGCTTGAAGGAGGAAGTCATTTTCTTCTTGAACTCCGGACAATCCGCCATGATATGTCCGGGTTTGCGGCAATTGTAGCATATGATCTTCCGCTCCTCTTTGCCTTCAAATTTTCTCCGGAAGTTGAG
Organism: Agave tequilana; assembly: GCA_038442645.1. Lineage (NCBI taxonomy): Eukaryota > Viridiplantae > Streptophyta > Magnoliopsida > Asparagales > Asparagaceae > Agave > Agave tequilana. The sequence continues at coordinate 24,222 of JAVJIF010006718.1, read as the reverse complement.
CTTGTTCTTCCGGTACATCCTCTTGACATTCCGCACAAGTAGAGTTAGCTCCTCATCTTCTTCTTCGTCATCTTCATCGTCATCATTGGTGGATGAAGTCTTGAAGGCTATGGATTTCTTCTTTGAAGTAGTGGCCTCTTCTCTTGCCTTCTTCTCCATCTCATGGGTCTTTAGGTTCCCAATAAGACTAATGAGGTCCATCTCGTCCTTGTCGTTCAACTCCTTCAAGGTGGTGGCCTTGATCTCCCATGATGAAGGAAGAGCCCGAATTACTTTCCGCACCTTTTGATCGTTGGAGATGTCATCACGTAAGGAAGAAAGACCATTAGTGATTTTAGTAAACCTTGTAGCCATACTATCAATAGACTCATCATCAAGCATTTTAAATGACCCATATTGGGACCTCAAGAGATCTATCTTTGCTCTCTTGACTTGTGAAGTCCCCTCGTGTGTGACCAATAAGTGTTGCCAAATCTCATAGGCGGATTGGCAATGAATTACCCGTGTAAGGTCATCCTCATTCAAGGCGGTCAATAGGGAGTTTTGGGCCTTGGAGTTAGCCTCATATAATTTAAAGTCAAGGTCGGTCCAAGTGCTCTCATCACCATCGGGTGCTTCATAGGGTTTGGTCAAGGACTTGGCCACTAAGCTACCCAAAGATTGCAAAAATATAGTCATCCTAACCTTCCAAATTGGGAAATTTAGGCCATCAAATTTAGGTGGGGATTTAATGTTGTCGGCCATGTTTACTAGTGATGAATGGATGAATGAAAATGTTGATTAGCAAAATTTTAAGGATCTCTCTATGGATGTTAAGCCAAACCTAGAGTCCAAGCTCTGATACCAATTGAAAAGTCACCTAGAGGGGGGGTGAATAGGTGACAATGCTAATCAAAGGGCAAATAAAAATTTAAAGCTACAACAATTACAAACAAGAATCACAAGATGAATGCAAGCAAGTAAGTATGACAATGAATATGATGAGCAAGTAATAAGTGCAATCAAAGTAGAGTAAGAATTGCAAGAATGTAAACCAATCGCAAACACAAGGATATGTTATCGAGGTTCGAGCACCCAGCTCTACTCCCCGCCTTCCCCAGAAGGATTCCGACCACTTCCACTATCACAAAGATCTCAAATACAATGGAGTACCCAACTCCTACAATCTCAAGAACAAGTAATTTCCTTGGTAGTCAAAAGACCACAAACTCTCTCTTTCAAATATCTCTTCCCTTACAAAGGTCCTTAGAGAATATTGAGTAGGAATGAAGCTCTTGTTGTAAGTGAAGAAAGAAAATTAAATCAGAGAGTATTTGAAAATCCTTCAGAAAATCAGTGAGAAATTCAGCACAAAAACCAAGAAACAAGTCTCTTTTGAAAGCCTTAAACTTTTGAATTTTCTAGCAAAAATTGTTGTAACAAATCTCTCCCCAAACACCCCTATTTATAGGAGAGGGCTAGGGTTTAAGGATAAAACATAATTACTGATGTTTAGGAGGTAATTAGATCAAAATATATCCTTAAACGATTTTTAAACACAAAAGACAAAAATAAACAGCTCACTAAAAATCTGCCCGTTACTGTTCAACGGACACATCGGTCGACTGGGCCGGTCGACCGGTAGATCAAAAATTTGATCGTTATAGGCCAGCGGTCGACCGACCCGGTCGACTGAAACAACCTGTGAGCAAAGACAAATATCTCGGTCGACCGCCCCGGTCGACTGGCAGACATGCACACTGATACGTGCCTGCGGTCGACTGGTCCGGTCGACCGGACCAGACTGACACAGACTCGGTCGACTGTCCCGGTCGACCGGATCAGGTCAAAAATCAATTTTAAGAAAGAAAACAAAGAGGATTTTGATTTTAACAAAAATACTTTTGAACAGGGAATAGTATAAAATATAAAGATGTATTTGTAGGCAAAAACTTGTATGCAAAATATTTTTGTATAATTTATAAGAAATTATTTTGGAATGAGCATGTGCGTAAAAACGTGTGTGATAGAGCTTCAAACCTATCCACTATTCTTTAACATACTATAAACTGAAAAACAAATTACATAAAGACTTCTTGAGCTATCTTCAAGTCTTTGAGCCATCCAATGCCTTGCTAGTGCCTTCTCTTCTATGATCCTTCCTTGATGTGCAATTTGCCTTCCTTGCTTTGTGGAACTAAGAAGTTCTTGCAATAGCTAAGCAAATGGTCTCTAAACATGATACAAACCTGAAACTTATCTTAACAAACTTATTAGTACCAAATAGCTCTACTTTGGTTTGTCATCATCAAAACACAAAACAATTGGAGAGTGTAACCTCTTGGGCCAACACATACATCACGATGCATTGAGGACAATGCATGAGATAAGTGTGGGGGAGGGTTTACTAACTTAGAGTTTTTTAGATTTTCTTTCTTTTACACTTCTTTTAGAAATCTTCCCTTTTGTATAGGAATTTTCTCTTTCTTTAAAAACTCTTTGAAATAAGAGACAAAATTTTGATTTATTTTTAAGAAAATTAAGATGATCTTAAAAATTAAGAAAGCCTTAATTATGACTCTTAAACCTAGTCGAAATAATGGATCTTGTTTAAAATTATAGGTTAAGTAAGATAAATTGAGGAGATAATTTTATTCTGATTTTTTGCCTTAGATAGTATGCACATCACACTTACACAATTTTTGGGATGGAAACAAAGACCTAAAATGCCATAAAATAAATAAAAAGAAAAAATTTTTTTTTGAATAAAACATCACTTATTAAGCTGGATAATTATGCCTCAAGAATCATGATTATTCAAGCCTAACAGTGGTCAAAAGAAAATATCACTTATTAAGCTGGATAACTATGCCTCAAGAAGCATGATTATTCACGCCTAACGGTGGTCAAAAGAACAAATAATCCCCCTTAGTTTTGTGGCCTAGTTTACTCGAGCCCTTTAACCCGAGGGATGTTTTCTCATCTGGTGCCCTAGGACCATCAGGTTTGGGAGTCATCGGTTATAGGCTCGCTACATGGGTGAACTAGAAAGCCTAAGAAAACTAAGGGAAGAAAAAAGAAAAAAGAAAAATATATATATATAACTAATATATATAAATGGCTTGATGGTTAGAGTTGAAATCCCAGAAATCTTCACTATCACAAAGTGCATATTATCTAGGTTTTATGAGAGATAAAATATTCAATCCAATTTTGAATTCTTACCTTAATTGAAGACAAGATCTTGCATAGAGACTAAGTTTAAGGAAGATTGATTGGTGGTGGACTTATGACCTTAGATCGCTTATATTTTTGCAAAAATATTTCATAAACTTGTCTCTCTTTTCAAAATGCATTTTTAAAATACTAATATTTGTCTTCTTTCTTTATGATTTTGTGGGTGCAATCCGCTGAAAACCCTCAGGAGACAACACTCCTCCTCTAGGGTAACCTAGAGGTTTAACGGCTTGTTGCACACGCTCAGTGCAATCGCGTCACCTGCGAAAGTGGTGTAATAACATCTGTAGTATAGTTTTCTTTTCTTATTTTGCTCGGGACGAGCAAAAGAATAAGTGTGGGGATGTGATTAGTCTACAATTCTGCATTATTATGTCGCATTCTCTCACCGCTTTATGAATAAATTGTCGATCTAAACCGTGTTTTGGTCTTTATTGCAGGTAGATCCAAAGTCCAAGGGCAAAGATGGAATAAGAGCTTAATTAGACCCAATTAAGGGTAATTAATCCCGCATTACTTGGAGGCCAAGCAAAAGATTCTCTAGAAGATGCATTGAATCTAGACTCCTGCGCTTGTCAGACGAATATTCGGGTGCAAATACCAGAAACGGGATATACCCTGACAATTCTCGCAGCCAGAAGGAGCGCCTGACGAAATTCAGAGACCCAACTCCCTAGAATTGCTGTGGATCCGCGGCATTCCAGTGGAGCCACGCGTTGATTTTTGACGCGTGGCCCCGTCTCGTCTTCTGGAGAGTTCTTTCGCCTATAAATAGACCTGCAGTGGGCCAAACCGAAAGCAGTTTTCGTTTTTAGGAGAAGGTACAGATTTTAGGAGTAGTGTAGGTGAGTGTTCTTCATTTCTTGTATTTTTTTTCTTTTTAGATCATTGTAGTAGGGCTGAGTGATTCATAGAGAGAGAGATTAAGAGGGATTGATGTAATAGAGAGTGACACTCTATGTAAAGGTGCCTCCTTTCTCTTCCATTATAATCTCCTTCACCTTCTACATGATTTCTTGCTAGTTTTTCTTCTCATGGCAATCTAACTACTAACCACTAACCATCTAACCACTTACTTGATAATCCACATGAATTGAGTTGCCTCTACAAGGCCTTGTTCTTGCAAGAGCCATTGATGGCCAAAGATGATGGGTTCTAACATCTAACTTGCTAACTTGCTAACTTGCTAACCAAGCTAACTCTCTTTATTTCATGCTCTTTTATTTCATGCTAGTAGTGTAATGAGTGATGCTTGTATTAGCTTGTTCTTGATGCAATGTTTTGATTGTGATGAACCATCCATGAGCCATACTTTGTACCGTCTCTTGGAGCCAAGGATTGTGATGGCCGAGGATCAAAATGTGAGGCAACTATCTCGAAGAGGTTAGCATGGTTAGTGGAGTATTTAGTAGTTAGTAGCCATGAGTTTTCTTTTACTTTGTTTTAGAAATCGTTTTCAAGCTCCTCTTCTTATTTTCCCATCGATGTTTTTACCGCCTTCTTAGTCTACCTTTGTTCCATCTTCTTCTATTCATTTTCCAAACTACTTCTCTTTTGTTTTTCTTATCGACGTTTTCATCGCCTTCTTCACCTACCACTTTCTGGATTTCATTTTCTTTTCCTTTTCATTTTCTTTTTCATTCTTTTAACAAAGAAGAAGTGTTAACAACTGACGTGAATAGAGACTGTTAATGCTTCTATCGCCTCCCTTCCCTGTGGATTCGACCGTTAAGCCAATGCTATAACGGAAGTATCGAGGGTACATTAGCACATTTGAGCTTTTCATCGATTTTACATAAAACACACTTTTGATTGCTAGTTCCGACCCGATCAAATTTTTGGCGCCATTGCCGGGGAAGGGAATGGTTTTGTTTTCACGTTTTTGTTAACATTGTCTTCTCTGTTTTGGTGTGCAGGGCAATAATTACAGGTGCTTAACATTGCAGAATAAACCCTAGCTTTGCATCTCCCTGCTCTAGAAAGCAGGGCCCCAGATTCTGAAACAAAGCCGCGCAACCGCGACATTTGCCGCGCAAACGCGAAAGTTTTGTGAAAATTGTGTATCCTGTTGTTCTGGGATGTGTGAATTGTAATAGCTAGTAGATTTGTACTGCTATCTTTCTTGCTTTGATTGCCTACACACCATAATAAAATAAAGAACTAAAATACGGAATTTGGACGCTTTTAAAACGTTTAGACATTTGCATTTAGGCACTTGTCAATTCAATTCCAATATTCTGTATTTTGTTCTGATTGTTGTGATTTGGATGGAGATGTACAAATGGCATTGCATATAGCATAGGATAAACACGTGGGTGATTTATCGCTTTGTGTTACATTCTTGTCTATATGCACACTTGCACGAATTGAACTTAAGGGCAAACTCCAAACAAGATAAGGTGGGATTTTCCCTTCCTTAGCCCAAAAATCATCTCCCCACTCACACAACCCAAGCCCTAATAAAATTTGAATAGACGTTGGCCCCTAGGGACATCTAGGTCTAGGTCAACCCTCCTATAGGCTTGGTTTTGATTTTTCTTTTTGATTGTTGTTTGATTTTTTTCTTTTTGTTTGTGATTGTTTGTGAAATGGCATTCAATAATAACAATTCTTTCAATCCGAATATGAATCCATATTTCACACCAACCCCATTTGTTTCGGATAATTCCAACCCGGCGTTTTACAATATGCACCAATCACGTACACCGGGTTGGCCTTATCCGAATCAATACAACCCATACCCACATTCTTATAACTATAATTTTCAGAATAATTTCAACTCGTCACAGAGTCAATGGGGATTCAAGTCCCCCGAGTTAAATTTTCAACCTCCTTGTCCACCATATTCCCCATGTCCACCTTGTCCACAATTTACACAATATTCATTCCCCGAATGTGCTTCCTATACTCCTTTTTTTGGACCTCCCATTGAAGAAAAATCAGAGTTACTAAAGAGTTTAGAAGCCAATCTACAGAGGGCCGAGCAACAACTTCAAGAAACATTGGCCTCTCCAATTCCACAGTATTTTGAAGAGTCTTACTCAGTTCCACCTCTTCACAATGAACAACCATCTGCCTTGGAAATGAGTAAGGAACTTTTTTGTGAGTCCAAACAACAATCACAAAATCTGATGGACTCGCAATTTCACCACCAATTCCAAAACAACACTGCATCTCTTCAACAAAACGATGAACCAATGACTTATAAAAAGATGCTTGAATTCATGACTCAGGCTCAAAATGCTCGTAACCGTGACATAGATATGATGATCCAAACTCTTCATTCTCATCCTATTTCTAATGTCACTACCCATTCTGACAGAGCCAAAGAGTCATGTTGTTTTGGAAATCAAGATTCAATTTCAGCACACCCATCTGAACATGTCCAAACTTCAAATGTTAAAGATCCCATTGACATTTTGACAAGTTATCCATTTCCTGAAATTGAACTTGAACATGAGTATGATCATGAACCTCAAATTAGTGATTCAATTCTACTTCCTGATTCAATTATGACTCCAGTATCTTCACCTGATTTCAATCCTTTTCCCGAGTCAGTATTGGATCCAGTGCCAATCCATTGTGAAATTGAATCAACAATCATTTATGATGATCATATTGAACTTGACCAATTTCATACTTTTGAAAGTCCATTTGATAAATTGGTAAGTTCTCATTTTTGTGGAATTGAACTTAATGAGGAATGTGACTTTGATTCTCAAGTTTGTGATCCAGTTCAAATTCCTGAATCACTATTGACTCCTGGTTTGTTACCCAATTTGAGCAATATTTTAGAGTCAGTTTTGATTCCCATACCTGTCATTCCTGAACTTGAATCACCAATCTTTGATAGTCACATTCCATCATGGGGAAATGAATGTGGACTTAAGCTTCATCTTCTTGATTTGGACCCACTTCCAGAACCGATCTCGACTCCCGAACCTTTACTTGACTTGAGTCATTTTTCTGAGTCGATATTAGTTCCTATATTTCCTGAGTCCAAATCAATCATTCCATTCTGGGACAAGGGTGTTGATAAATTTCACTCCGAAATTATTTTAAAAATTTGGAAATTAGATAGGGTAAAACTGTTAATAAAAATCATTCATATATACATCATTCTTGTGGGTTGTATTCTTGAGATTTCTGGTGGGTTCCTCCGGACTCCACGCAAGAATGATTGGGCCGCCTTTCGTGGACCAATCAGACCACCACCAGAACCACCACCTTGAGGTAATTTTTTTTCTTCCCTCTCTATTTGTTTCATGCATTCATACATCACGATGCATTGAGGACAATGCATGAGATAAGTGTGGGGGAGGGTTTACTAACTTAGAGTTTTTTAGATTTTCTTTCTTTTACACTTCTTTTAGAAATCTTCCCTTTTGTATAGGAATTTTCTCTTTCTTTAAAGACTCTTTGAAATAAGAGACAAAGTTTTGATTTATTTTTAAGAAAATTAAGATGATCTTAGAAATTAAGAAAGCCTTAATATGACTCTTAAACCAAGTCGAAATAATGGATCTTGTTTAAAATTATAGGCTAAGTAAGATAAATTGGGGAGATAATTTTATTCTGAATTTTTTGCCTTAGATAGTATGCACATCACACTTACACAATTTTTGGGATGGAAACAAAGACCTAAAATGCCATAAAATAAATAAAAAGAAAAAAAATTTCTGAATAAAACATCACTTATTAAGCTGGATAATTATGCCTCAAGAATCATGATTATTCAAGCCTAACGGTGGTCAAAAGAAAATATCACTTATTAAGCTGGATAACTATGCCTCAAGAAGCATGATTATTCACGCCTAACGGTGGTCAAAAGAACAAATAATTCCCCTTAGTTTTGTGGCCTAGTTTACTCGAGTCCTTTAACCCGAGGGATATTTCTCATATGTTGCCCTAGGACCATCTGGTTTGGGAGTCATCGGTTATAGGCTCGCTACATGGGTGAACTAGAAAGCCTAAGAAAACTAAGGGAAGAAAAAAGAAAAAAGAAAAAAATATATATAACTAATATATATAAATGGCTTGATGGTTAGAGTTGAAATCCCAGAAATCTTCACTATCACAAAGTGCATATTATCTAGGTTTTATGAGAGATAAATATTCAATCCAATTTTGAATTCTTACCTTAATTGAAGACAAGATCTTGCATAGAGACTAAGTTTAAGGAAGATTGATTGGTGGTGGACTTATGACCTTAGATCGCTTATATTTTTGCAAAAATATTTCATAAACTTGTCTCTCTTTTCAAAATGCATTTTTAAAATACTAACATTTGTCTTCTTTCTTTATGGATTTTGTGGGTGCAATCCGCTGAAAATCCTCAGGAGACAACACTCCTCCTCTAGGGTAGCCTAGAGGTTTAACGGCTAGTTGCACACGCTCAGTGCAATCGCGTCACCTGCGAAAGTGGTGTAATAACATCTGTAGTATAGTTTTCTTTTCTTGTTTTGCTCGGGACGAGCAAAAGAATAAGTGTGGGGGTGTGATTAGTCTACAATTCTGCATTATTATGTCGCATTCTCTCACCGCTTTATGAATAAATTGTCGATCTAAACCGTGTTTTGGTCTTTATTGCAGGTAGATCCAAAGTCCAAGGGCAAAGATGGAATAAGAGCTTAATTAGACCCAATTAGGGTAATTAATCCCGCATTACTTGGAGGCCAAGCAAAGGATTCTCTAGAAGATGCATTGAACCTAGACTCCTGCGCTTGTCAGACGAATATTCGGGTGCAAATACCAGAAACGGGATATACCCTGACAATTCTCGCAGCCAGAGGGAGCGCTTGACGAAATCCAGAGACCCAACTCTCTGGAATTGCCGCGGATCTGCGGCAATCCTTGCGGATCCGCGGCATTCCAGTGGAGCCACGCGTCGATTTTTGACGTGTGGCCCCGTCTCGTCTTCTGGAGAGTTCTTTCGCCTATAAATAGACCTGCAGAGGGCAAACCGAAAGCAGTTTTCGTTTTTAGGAGAAGGTACAGATTTTAGGAGTAGTGTAGGTGAGTGTTCTTCATTTCTTGTATTTTCTTTTCTTTTTAGATTATTGTAGTAGGGCTGAGTGATTCATAGAGAGAGAGATTGAGAGGGATTGATGTAATAGAGAGTGACACTCTATGTAAAGGTGCCTCCTTTCTCTTCCATTATAATCTCCTTCACCTTCTACATGATTTCTTGCTAGTTTTCTTCTCATGGCAATCTAACTACTAACCACTAACCATCTAACCACTTACTTGATAATCCACATGAATCGAGTTGCCTCTACAAGGCCTTGTTCTTGCAAGAGCCATTGATGGCCAAAGATGATGGGTTCTAACATCTAACTTGCTAACTTGCTAACCAAGCTAACTCTCTTTTATTTCATGCTCTTTTATTTCATGCTAGTAGTGTAATGAGTGATGCTTGTATTAGCTTGTTCTTGATGCAATGTTTTGATTGTGATGAACCATCCATGAGCCATACTTTGTACCGTCTCTTGGAGCCAAGGATTGTGATGGCTGAGGATCAAAATGTGAGGCAACTATCTCGAGAGGTTAGCATGGTTAGTGGAGTATTTAGTAGTTAGTAGCCATAAGTTTTCTTTTACTTTGTTTTAGAAATCGTTTTCAAGCTCCTCTTCTTATTTCCCATCGATGTTTTCACCGCCTTCTTAATCTACCTTTGTTCCATCTTCTCTATTCATTTTCCAAACTACTTCTCTTTTGTTTTTCTTATCGACGTTTTCATCGCCTTCTTCACCTACCACTTTCTAGATTTCATTTTCTTTTCCTTTTCATTTTCTTTTTCATTCTTTTAACAAAGAAGAAGTGTTAACAACTGACGTGAATAGAGACTGTTAATGCTTCTATCGCCTCCCTTCCCTGTGGATTCGACCCGTTAAGCCAATGCTATAACGGAAGTATCGAGGGTACATTAGCACATTTGAGCTTTTCATCGATTTTACATAAAACACACTTTTGAGTGCTAGTTCTGCCCCGATAATGTGGTAGTTCACGGGACCTACCTTTATTGACCTCTTTTTTATTTACATATTTACAGTCCCCAGAATGAATAGGATCATGGAAGATCCTCTCGTGAAACTTACTCCCTTTACATGACCAGTCCTGAAAAATCATCACAGAGGCATGGTCTATACCTATGTCCAACAAAAGAATGTGACTTGGTAGAATGGTTGACTTGGACTCAAGAATGATAGGTTCAGGAACGAATACCGACTCAGGAAAGAAACTTAAATCAAGTAAGGGTTCAGGAGTCGAGCTTGGTTCAAGGAGTGTGTCCAAGTTAAGAAGTTGAAACTCAAGTCCACAATCATCTTCCCACAATGGAATGTGACTCAATATTGGTGATTCAAGTTCAGGAATGATAGGTGTGGGAATCAAAACTGACTCTAAAATATTACCTAAGTCGGGTAACAAAACAGGAGTCAATAATGATTCGGGAATTTGAACTTGATCATAGATTTGAGAATCTAGGTCACATATTTCATTAGGTTCAATCTCATAAAAATGAGAACTTGCCAATTTGTCAATGGGACTTTCAAAAGTATGAAATTGGTCAAGTTCAATATGATGATCATCAAAAATGGGTGATTCAATTTCATGATCTATGGGCACAGGAATAAATGTTGGCTCAGAAAATTGGTCCAAATTGGGTAAGGATACCGGAGTCAACATAGATTCGAAATGGAAACTGAATCGTAAAGTTAGGGATCGGGTTCACATTCACAATCTAATTCAATCTCATTGAAATTAAAACTAGCCAATTTGTCCAAGGATTGGGGTTGAGCAAGTTCATATTGATGTGATGAAATTGAATTTTGATCAAGGTCTTCTAGACAGAATGATTCTTGGTTTCTATCAACTTGCTCAAGAATGTTAGAAAGTCTAGAAATTTGATCATTCATTATATCTTGCAACCGATCCACTTTTTCTTCTAACCCATCGAATAGATCAATGGTGGACTGAAACCTTGGTGATGTGGGAAGAGACGTATATGAAGATAATGGTTGAACAGGTGGTTGACCATATGGCTCAGGGGTATTGAATCCCCATTGACTCTGTGAAGAGTAGTGATGATTATTCCAATCTTGTTCATAGTATTAGGACTGGGGCATGTAATGATTCGGATAAGACCAATCTGGCACACTAGGTTGGTCAAAGTTATGATATGCCGGTTGGTAATATCCGAATAAGAGGTTGGTGTGTAATATGGATTCTCATTAAAGTTGAAAAAAATGTTATTATAGGCCATATCACACAAACACAAACAAAGAAAAAGAAAACAAACAAATAAGCAAACAAAAAAGAAAAAAAATTCTATCCTAAGTTAGGGTAGACTTATGACCTAGACGACTCCTAACTGGTTAGACTGTCCACGGGAGGTAGGGTGCAGACTTTGACCATAAGTTAATCAGTCAGGTCAGGGCAAGATTGGTGGGAGGTTTTCCGTCAAAGACGTTCCTTAATTAAATAACCACCAATCTTCGGGCTTTCGGCCCTCAGTCCCCTTCCTAGACACTGATTTGGCAGGAGTCAACTTCCAGCACTGTTCCCCCTTAGGATAATCTCCTAATTGAGTCCGAGATGTCCCTAGGGCCAACGTCTACTTAATTTTAATTAGGCTTGGGTTAGTGAGTGCTTGGAATCTGATTTTTGGGCCAAGGAAGGGTGATGAAATCCCCACCTTATCTTGTTAATGGGTTATGCCCTTAGAATAAATTTGTGCAAGTGTACAAAATATGTAAATAAGATTCACTCAAAGCATGAAAATCAACCAAGAGATGAGTCCTATTCTACATGAAATGCGAACGTACCTTGCTCCAGCACTCTTCAACAGTAAAATAAAGGAATTGAAAAGACACGTGCCTAGGATGCAAACGTCTAATCAATTTTTATCTTTTACAACAAATATTTTACTGTTGAATTAATTAGTAGTATACAGGTTTATCACAGAATAAATTTTAACAGAGCAGAAAACAAATCTTGCACTTTTTAGCAACCTGCAGAAAGATACGTCAGTAGTTCACTACTATTGCCGCGGATCCGCGGCTATTGCCGCGTTTGCGCGGCAGATGAGTAGGCTCTGCTGCTCTGCCTTCTAGGGCAGAGGCACAGAGTTGCTATATGTCCGCTTCTACTGTTATTTTTCTGTTCTCCAAACCTGCAAATAGAAAAGAATAAACGAATTAGTTAATAATTTTTTTTAATTATTAGAGAATAACTTACCGTCCCTCCCCGGCAATGGCGCCAATTGTTTTGATTGAGATTTACCTGTGCAACAAAATAAAGAATGTTAGATTTAGAATTAAAGGTGCAAGGTTCTCAATTCTAATCCGCGGTAGCAATGGGCTATGCGGGTCGTGATCCTCAGGGAGGGACTAGCGATGGAAGCGTTTGTAAGATTCTCTAAAAATTTATCTTTTTTTAGTTATTAATAAGAAAATATTGGTTAGGTTAGAAAGAGAGCGGTATTTACAATGAGTCAGAAAGAAAGAGTTGGGAAATAGTGATTTAATCTACAAAAATAAAATAAAAGAAAAGAAAAGAAATAAACACTAACCTTGGTTGAAGAAAAATGTGAAATCCTAACACTTTCTACCTTGCTTAGGAGGCGTTGAACGCATAAACCATAGGATCGATCTCAGTCCCCTGTTCGCATTATATCATCAAGTCTCGCACAAGCATGAAGTGATACGTCTTGAGGAGGAGAACATCTCCATGAAATATCGTTGGCACCCACCAAGATTAGTTATACTTATGCGTTGGAAATCACTTGCATGTCATCAACAACCAACAGAGATAAAAGAGAAAAAGAAAAGAAAGCAAAAAAGAAAAGTAAAACAATGCACATAAGAACAATGAACAAAAAAAAAAGATTACCTTTATTACTTGATACAATGGCAGAGAAGAGAAGCATACATCGGTGTCACGCTCAACATAGCCCTCTCCCTCACTTACATAAAAAAAAAAAAAAGAAAACCTAAACTAGAAAAAGAAGAAAACCTAAAACCCTAGATTTGGCCCTCTGGCTCTGGACGCTCTCTGTGTTGCACTGCAGGGGGTATTTATAGGTACAGAAGGAATCAGAGTCCAGATCGAACTCCTCCACGAAAAATCGTCCAGGGATAAGCTTGGATTGCCGCGAAAACGCGGCTTGGGCCGCGTTTCCGCGGCCTGGTAGTCTCTGCTGGCCACGCACTTTGGCGCGTGGCTTCTCCTGGTCCGTCCATCTGGTCGTTTCTTTCTGGAAGTTTGATCCTGGCTCTTTATCTTGGGATTTCGAGATAACTTAGGAATCAAGTTACCTAGATCTCAAATATCCCAATATCTTTTTACACGAAATTCCTTATCTTTGCACTCTCTTCTTTGGCTTTTATCCTCATCCTGCAAGTGTTTAGGGTTGGGTAGAAGTCTATCCTTCCCTCTTCTTTAATATTTGCAACTTTAACCCTTGTGTATTTGTAATTTTGACAATTGATATTTGCACTTTTGCACTTGGGCTTGAATATGGGCTTTTGGGCTTCTTTTTAGCCTTTATTTCTTATTAAAATAAGAACTCAAGGCCTGCACACAATAAATCACAAAAATTAATAAATGTGCAGAATTATATGAATAAATATGAAAATGTGATGGTAAATATGATGATAAAAATGCACTTTTCACTACCAATCAATTGGCCTATAAAACCCAATCGGGCTGAGCAGGAGCAGATCTCTTTTTTTCAGAGAACTTTTGACTCTTCTTCTTCCTCTTTCCTCTTCATTCAGAAAGCTTTGAGAACATTCGCAGCTCTTCAATGGCATCCAAGAGATGAGCGGGGAATGAAGTGGCAACTTCTGCAGCGGAGGGTCCTCCTCTTCCTTCGGTCATCGAACGACCAGTCGCTGGTAAGGGACTTTTCCTTTTGATTAGAGACTGTCGTCTCTCTTTTAAAGCCGATATTTGGCTATCTTTAGATGAATCCAGAACGATCAAGCATGATCTGTGATGCCTCCACCAGTGCTCTTCTTGACGCTGAAGATAAGGTCGGGAAGGCCAGAGAGATGATTAGGAAGGGAACTCTTCTCTTATCCAAGGTTGAACCGGTGCGTCTTGAAGAAGCTGCGCGGCTTGAGCAGCTCAAGGCTCAAAATGACGAACTCTCACAGCAGGGATTATCGCAGAGGGCAACTTTGGCGGAGGTCGAAGCTCATTTGGCTCAGGCAATGGATTTCAATGAGGCTGAGCTGAGGTCGCAGGCGTTCGCCCAGGCTGCTGATGACAGGAGGGCGAGGCTAGCTTCCCTTGGAGAGCGGATCAAATCTTACAATGTACGTCTGTAAGTCGTTGTATATGTGCCTCCATGTATCCCACCCTTTTGGAATCAATGAGAATTCTTTCTTTTGTTTTGACTTCCTGTCGAATCTCCAATCTTGTTCTACTTTCTGAATTGCGATTCCAAATTGTATTGCAATTACTTGAGAACATAGTCCTTGTTGGATTGAATAATGAGATCTGACTATCTGTCGGTTCAGAGGTCGCAATGACATAACCGATTGAGAAGTCACCAGTCTCAAGATTAGCCCTTACGGGGCTAAAGGGGAAATACTTGCCTTTTGTAAGTGTCAGCGAGTATGGGTGAGACCTGTCTTTGTAAATGTCAACAGGCCCAAAATTGAGACTTAGCTGTCTGCTGGTTCAGAGGTCGCGATGACATAACCGATTGAGACGCCACCAAGCTCAAGGTAGGTGAGACTTGGCTATCTGCCAGTTCAGAGGTCGCAATGACATAACTGGTTGAGAAGCCACCAAGCTCAAAGGTTGGTGAGACTTGGCTATCTGCCAGTTCAGAGGTCGCAATGACATAACTGGTTGAGAAGCCACCAAGCTCAAAGGTTGGTGATACTTGGCTATCTGCCAGTTCAGAGGTCGCAATGACATAACTGGTTGAGAAGCCACCAAGCTCAAGGTTGTGTTACTTGTCTTTTGTAAATGTCAACAAGTATTGAGACCTGTCTTTTATAAATGTCAACAGGGCTCGGAATTGAGACTTAGCTGTCTGCTGGTTCAGAGGTCGCGATGACATAACCGATTGAGATGCCACCAAGCTCAAGGTTGGTGATACTTGTCTTTTGTAAATGTCAACAAGTATCAAGACCTGTCTTTTGTAAATGTCAACAGGGCTCAAATTGAGACTTAGCTGTCTGCTGGTTCAGAGGTCGCAATGACATAACCGATTGAGACGCCATCAAGCTCAAGGTGGGTGATACTTGTCTTTTGTAAATGTTAACAAGTATCGAGACCTATCTTTTGTAGATGTCAATAGGGCTTGGGGTTGAGACTTGTCTTTTGTAAATGTCAACAAGCTCAAGGTAGGTGAGACTTGGCTATCCGCCAGTTCAGAGGTCGCAACGACATAACTGGTTGAGAAGCCACCAAGCTTAAAGGTTGGTGATACTTGGCTATCTGCCAGTTCAGAGGTCGCAATGACATAACTAGTTGAGAAGCCACCAAGCTCAAAGGTTGGTGATACTTGTCTTTTGTAAATGTCAATAAGTATCGAGACCTGTCTTTTGTAAATGTCAACAGGGCTCAGAATTGAGAATTAGCTGTCTGCTGGTTCAGAGGTCGCGATGACATAACCGATTGAGACGCCACCAAGCTCAAGGTAGGTGATACTTGTCTTTTGTAAATGTCAACAAGTATCGAGACCTATCTTTTGTAAATGTCAACAGGGCTCGGAATTGAGACTTAGCTGTCTGCTGGTTCAGAGGTCGCAATGACATAACCGATTGAGACGCCACCAAGCTCAAGATTGGTGATGAAATTTGGGAAGAGGTCTCGTTTTCACGGGGAGAAACGAGGAAATCACTGTCATAGGTTTAATGTTAACGTAACAGCGAAGTGTATATGTGGTCCTACCATTCTATGGATGAGAATTGGTAAGCGATTTTGGAGGTCTCGTTCTCACGGGGAGAAACGAGAGAATTGCTGTCATAGGTTTAATGTTAACATAAACAGCGAAATGTATATGTGGTCTTACCATTCTATGGATGAGAATTGGTAAGAGACTTTGGAGAGAGAACCAAATGGAACAGGTCCCTTAGTATTTTTAGCAAACCTCAGCTGTCAACGGGTTTGATATGCCTTTACCAACTACCGTTTGAGTTGGGCTAGCCATGCTATTCCCCTCAGCATGATGAGTTGTCGAGGATTTATGTTGGGCTTACAGGCCAACATTTTCCTCTATCCTTAATCGTTAAGGATGTTGGATTATCTGGTTAATGTATGCATAACCTTGATTCTCCTTCGGGACAACCAGTGCACGACCAGGTTCCTACTGGTTTACGGTTGTATGATCTTGCTTGGAGGAAGAGAAAGGCTCTCTTTCTGTGTACTTTGGACACGAAGATTTTGATCAGAGGTGTAGTGTTAACTTGATCATGAGAAGGATCCTTGATTAAGGATAATACTTCTTTAAGAACTTGCCATTGATCGCATCATGAGTAGGTCGCCATCTGCAGTCATAAGGCGGTATGCTCCGTTTGAATAGACTGTTTCTATTACAAACGGTCCTTCCCATTTAGGCTGAAATTTACCTTTGGTCTTGTCGTCATAATCATCGGTCGTCTGACGGCTAGTACCAGATCTCCTTTTTGGAAGACTCTCTATTTGACCTTCTTATTGAAGGCTTTTGAAATTCGAGCTTGATACAGCTCAATGTGTTGCTGAGCTTGTAGCCGCTTCTCGTCTAGGGCTTCGAGCTCTTGAAGACGCAACCGATCATTGTCCCCTGATGTGATTTTAGTGGTCAGAGCTACTCGCAATGACGGCATCTGGATTTCCAATGGGATGACTGCTTCGCACCCATATACCAAGAAAAAGGCGTATTGCCTGTCGGTGTCCGAACCGTGGTTCGGTAGGCCCAGAGACATTCACCAAGCTTTTCATCCCATCAATCTCGCTTGTTTGAGGAGACAAACTTCTTGAGTAGCTTGATGATCGTTTTGTTGAATGCTTCTGCCAAGCCATTGGCGGCAGGATTACAGGCAGTTGAAGCCACATTCTGAATTCGGTATTTATCGCAGAACCGATAGAACACTTGGCTTATGAATTGGGGACCATTGTCGTGGATGATCCGCCCAGGGACACCAAATCGATGGATGACATGGTGTTTGATGAAGTTAACCACGTTAGAGGTTTTAACTTCGGCTAATGGTATAGCTTCTGCCCATTTTGAAAGTAATCGGTTTTTGTCAGGATAAACCGGTGACCTTTTGTCGAAGAGGGGCTGATTGGCCCTACGACATCTATTCCCCATGCTTCAAATGGCCATGAAGCAACAGTAGGAAGGAGCAACTCCGAAGGCTGGTGTATGAAGTCCGCATGGATTTGACACGCTTTGCACCTTCGTGCATATTGGATGGCGTCAGCTATCATAGTTGGCCAATAGTACCCAAGTCTGTGCAACCTATCTTTAAGTTTTGGACCTGGCTGATGAGCTCCGCAATGCCATCGTGCGCTTCTTTGAACGCTTCCCGTGCTGTGAGAACGGCTTCCCGTGCCTCTGAATGAGAAAGCAACGAGGAGGACGCCGTCATATGAACGACGGTAAAGCGTCTTCAAAGTTGGATCGTAGTAGAAACGGAGAGACCTTCGTCTGATGGACGCCGCTTCTTTAGGATCGTCTGGAAGCAGACCGTGCAAAGCATAGTCAATGAGAGGAAAGCGCCAATCTCTCGGCTCAAGATCCATGGAGACATTATAGACTTCTCGGGTTCTTAGCATATGCTTAGAGCATACAAGATGTCGAGTTGCGACTGTGAGGTGATACTCGGTGTCGGCTGGCAAGGCTAGTGTTGTTGCTGATTGGTCACTAATGTTGCATATTTAGTATCATATTTCCATACTTATTATAGAATAAAAGCTTGCATTGTCCTAATTAATTATTTAATTTATTTGCAGGCCCAATCTTTAAGGAGATGAAGAGAAATGAGCCCAAAGCCCACCAAAATTCTAAATTAAATCAGAATTAATTCGCACTCAGAAAATCAAGACAAAATCAAGAGGTTGAAAACCGGTTGAGAAGAATCCTCTTAGAATCGATCGGTTAAAGCCAAGAATCCAAGGCCATTTCGTCAGAATCTGGGACTCAAACGAAGAAACCAACTCCAGATAAAGTCAGAAGGAGAAACCAGGGCGACCCACCAACAGGGGTGGCCACCTGGCCACACCCTGGCCGCGAAAACGCGGCCAAAGCTGCGTTTCCTCGGCATTGTTGGGGAGTTAGGGGGAGCGTTTGCTCCCCCGATCTCCCCGGGATCCTGATGGTTAGGGTTTTGCCTATAAAAAGCCAATATGTTCGCTGAAAATAGGACGACCATGCAGAGATAGGATTTTAGACTATTCTTCCATTTCTAGTTTAGGTTTTTGTTTTACTTTTTCATGTAATTTTAGTTTTGATTTATGTGAAAAGAGGAGATCAGACTTTCATCGAAGAACAAGAATGAAGCTTGAGCTGGAGTGACACCGGTGTAAGATTTATTTCTTTTCTTTGATTGTTATGAAATCGAATCGATGTTCTTTCTTTGTATGTACTTTCTTTTAGTCTTCTTCTACTTTTCTATTTTACTTTTCTTTTTGGTACAATTGTCTTCCAAGTGAGTCTAAAAGCATCGAAAGAGCCTTGCCGTTGCGAGTGCGACCGATAGCTCATGACGATGGAATGGAGTCTCTCTCTGCATCATTTCATTCTTGAAGTAGTCTTGATGATGTAATGTGGAAGAGACCAATACTCAAATCTTATGGGCTATGCACTGAATGCCTCCACTTCAAGGTAAAATCGTCGCTGAAGACTCAAGGTAAGCTTTTGGTGAAAAGAAGGTAAGCAATTGTTTTTATTTCTTTTCTTTTATTTCTGTAAATTAAATCACCAACAATACCTCTTCCAAATCATTCTTTTACTTTCTTGTAAATAATCATTTGTACATAGTCGCTTTCGCCGTTTTCTGATTTTTTTCCACCTTCTTCATCTCTCATTTCTTCTAACTTTAACATAATTATTTTCCATTTTCTTAACTTAAAAACAGAGAAGAACTCTCATTTGGTTTTCATAAAGATTTCAATAAAGAACGTAAACGCTTCTATCGCAAAACCCTCCTTGTGGATCACGACCCGCATAGCCACTTGCTATAGCGGAAGAATTGAGCACTTTCACATTTCTATTTTTAAGATCTGAAATTTCATATTTTTGTGCAGGTTTTGCCTCAATCAAATTTTGGCGCCGTTGCCGGGGAGGGTAACGTTGTTTTTATTGAAATCTGAATTTTTATTGAAAATTTTTTAGAACTAAAACGAATTTTCTTCTCTGTTGCAGGTTATAGTGCAAGCAAAGCAGGAAATTAAAGTTGCAGTAACATATAAGTGGCCTTGGGCCTCTGCTCTAGAAAGCAGAGACCAAGTGTCCTCTGCTTTGCCGCGGATCCGCGGCCAAAGCCGCGAAAACGCGGCAAAAAGGAGTGGACTACTAACTGTCTTTTTGCAGGGCTGCTTGCTTTATAAATTGTAGTTTTCTGTAACTTGACTTTTTCTTATATGCCATCACATAAGCCTGCTAATAATCAACAGTAAAACAATTGTTGAAAGATAAAAATTGATTAGACATTTGCATTTTAGGCACGTGTCTTTCCAATTCATTTATTTTTACTGTTGAAGAGTGCTGGAGCAAGGTATGTTCGCATTGCATGTAGAATAGCACTCATCTCTTGGTTGATTTTTATCGCTTTGAGTGAATCTTATTTACATATCCTGTACACTTGCACAAACTAATCTTAAGGGCACCACCCATTACAAGATAAGGTGGGGATTTAATCACCCTTCCTTAGCCCAAAAATCAGATTCCAAGCACTCACTAACCCAAGCCTAACTTAAAATGAGTAGACGTTGGCCCTAGGGACATCTCGGACTCAATTAGGAGATTATCCTAAGGGGGAAAGGTGTTGGAATTTGACTCCTGCAAAATCAGTGTCAAGGAAAGGGATTAAGAGCCGAAAGCCCGAAGGTTGGTGGTTATTTAATTAAGGAACGTCTTTGACGGAAACCTCCCACCAACCTTGCCCTGACCTGGCTGATTAGCTTGTGGTCAAAGTCTGCATTAAACCTCCCGTGGACAGTCTAATCAGTTAGGAGTCGTCTAGGTCATAGGTCTACCCTAACCTAGTTAGAAATTTTTCCTTTTATTTGTTTGCTTCTTTGCTTGTTTTTTTTTTCTTTCTTTTGTTTGTATTCCATTGTGTGATATGGCTTATAATAATTTTTCCAACTTCAATAATAATCCATATTATACACCGACTTCATTTTCGTTATTACCAACCCGGCATATCATAACTTTAACCAACCTAGTGTGCCGGATTGGTCTTATCCGAATCAATATAACCCATACCCCCAATCTAATAACTATAATTTCCATAATGATTTCAACTCTTCACCTAGTCAGTGGGGATTCACCTCCCCCGAGCATAATTATCAACCAACTTTCCTCCTTCTCCACCTAGTCCACAATATTTTCAAGATTCATACTCAGTTACACCCGTCCAAAATAGGAAACCATCAATTTTGGAAATGAGTATGCGTGAGTCCAAACACAAATCCCAAAATCTAATGGACTCACAATTTCACTACCACTTCCAAATAATTCATCATCTTTTCATCAAAATAATGAACCTGTCAATTATGAAAAGATGCTTGAAGCCATGACTCAGGCTCAAAACACTCGTAATCGTGACATAGATATGATGGTCGAATCTCTACATTCTCACCGTTGGACCAGTTCTGAAGTCACTAACCATTCTGTTAGAGCCGAAGAGTCCTGTAGTTTTGGAAATCAAGATTCCATTTCAGAAAAACCATTTGAACTTGCTCAAACTCTAAATTTTGAAAAAGATATTGACAGTTTGGCAAGTTATCCCTTACCTAAAATAGAACTTGACAATGAATATGATCATGAACTAGAACTTAGTGATTCAATTTTACTTCCTGATTCAATAATGACTCAGGTATCTACACCTGATTTCAATCTTTTTCCCGAGTCAATATTGGATCCTGTGCCAATTCATCATGAAATTGAATCACCCATCTTTGATGATCATATTGAACTTGACCAATTTTATAATCTTGAAAATCCCATTGATAAATTGGCAAGTTCTCATTTTTTGATATTGAACTCAATGAGATATGTGACCTAGATTCCCAAATCCGTGATCCAGTTCAACTTTCTGAATCATTATTGACTCCTGTTTTGTTACCAAACTTGAGTAATATTTTAGAGTCAGTTTTGATTCCACCTATCATTCTTGAACTTGAATTACCAACATTAAGTCACATTCCATTGTTGGAAAATAATTGTGGACTTGAGTTCCAACTTCTTGACTTGGACCCAATTTCTGAACCTATTTCGACTCTTGAACCTTTACTTGACTTAAGTCCCCTTACTGAGTCAGTGTTAGTTCCTGTACTTTCTGAGTCCAAGTTAATCCTTCTATCATTTCATACTCCATTCTGGGACGAGGTGGTTGACAAATTTGACTCTGAAATCAGTTATGGAATTTGGAAATTAGATGGGGTCAAATATTTAATAAAAATACTTTATGGATTCATCTTTTTAGTGGGTTATATTAGTGTAATTTCTGGTGGGTTTCTCCGAGCCCCAAGAAAAGTTGATTGGGCCGCATTTCATGGACCAATCAGACCACCACCGGAACCACCACCTTAAGGTAACATTTTCCTTCCCTTTCTTCTTTTTCATGCATCTATGCATTAATTCATACATTGAGGACAATGCATGAGATAGGTGTGGGGGGGGTTCTAACATAACTTAGGTTTTTTCTTTTTATTAAAAACTTTTTGAAAAAATAGAAACAATATTTTGACTTATTTTTGTAAGAAATTAAGTTAATTTTAAGGAATAGGAAAATCTAAATTAGGATTTCTTATACTTGGTCAAAATAAGATTATTTGTTTGATTTTTAGGGTTAGGAAGAAAATTTGTCAAAGTAATTTAGTCTTGATCTTTACCTTGATGAAATATGCACAATTCATACACTTACACACTTAGGGTCAAAAACAAAGATTCTTATGCCCTATAAAAAAAAAGAAAAAAAATAATAAACAAATCTAATTATTGATTAGCTAGGTGCTTTGGCCTAAGTAAGCCTTAGTATTTATGCGAAAGATGATTAGATAAGTTTGAGAAAAAATATATATGAAATCCTCTGATTAAGCTGGGTATTTGTGCCTAATAAAGAATAAGCATTCACGCCTAAAAGAGGTTCATATAATAAAATCCTTAGTTTTGTGGCCTTATTTGCTCGAGTCCTTAAGTCCTTGGGGTGTTTTCTCACCCGTGCCCTAAGACCGTTTGGTTTGGGAGTCATCGATTAAAGGCTCGTTACATGGGCAGATTAGAAGCCTAATAAACTAAGGAATAATACCACCAATATATATATATATATATATATATATATATATATATATATATATATTATATATATATATATATATATAATACACACATATACACACACACACACATACATAAGAGTTAGAGTTAATGACCCTTAGTCAAAGTTTTCACAAGGTGCATATGACTTAGGGTAAAGTAATAGACTAGATGAGAAGTACAATTTGACTCCTTACTTTGATTGACAACAAATTTTTGAATAGAGACTAAGTTTAGGAATGAAAAATTCAGTTTTCCTATAACTTATAGATTGCTTAAATCTTACAATTATATTTCAAATATTTTCTCTTTCAAAATGCTTTTCGAAAATACTAACTCTTTGTTTCCCTTTCTTTATGGATTTTGTGGGTGCAATCCGCTGAAAACCCTTACGAGACAAAACTCGTCCTCTAGGGGAAACCTAGAGGTTTAACGGCTTGTTTGCACATGCTCAGTGCAATCACGTGACCTGCGAAAGTGGTCTAATAATCCTTAGTATAGTTTAGTTGTTTTGCTCAAGGACGAGGAAAAGATAGGTATGGGGGTGTGATTGGTCGCTAATGTTGCATATTTAGTATCATATTTCATACTTATTATAGAATAAAGCCTGCATTGTCCTAATTAATTGTTTAATTTATTTGCAGGCCCAATCTTTAAGGAGATGAAGAGAAATGAGCCCAAAGCCCACCAAAATTTTGAATTAAATCAGAATTAATTCGCACTCAGAAAATCAGGGCAAAATCAGAGGTTGAAAACCGGTTGAGAAGAATCCTCTCAGAATCGATCGGTTAAAGCCAAGAATCAAAGGCCATTTCGTCAGAATCCTTGGACCCAAACGAAGAAACCAACTGAAGATAATGCAGAAGGACATCCCAGATAGACCCACCAACAGGGTGTGGCCACCTGGCCACACCTGGCCGCGAAAACGCGGCCCAAGCCGCGTTTCCGCGACAAGGTTGGGGAGTTAGGGGGATCGTTTGCTCCCCCATCTCCCCAGGATCCTGATGGTTAGGGTTTTGCCTATAAAAAGCCAATATGTTCGCTGAAAACAGAACGACCATGCAGAGATAAGAATTAGCCAAGTTTTCCATTTCTTAGTTTAGGTTTTTCTTTTCTTTTCATGTAACTTGTATGTAGGCTTAGGTTAGATGATGATTCATGTAAGTAAGAGAGAGAGGCTGATGTTGAGAGTGATACCGATGTACCCTCCTCCTTTCTTCCATTGTTTCAGTAAGTAATAAGGTAAATGCTTTGTTTTTATGTTCTGCTTTACTTTACTTTTCTTTTGCTTTCTTCTTCCTCCTTCTACTTTACCTCATTTGTTTTTGTTAAGTTTACAAGTGAATTCCAAAGCATGTGTATAACGATGTTATGTGAGTGCCAACGATAGTTCATGAAGACGTTCTCCTCCTCAAGACGTATCACTTCATGCTTGTGCGAGCCTTGATGATATAATGCGAACAGGGGACTGAGCTCGGGCTTATGATCTATGCGTTAAACGCCTCCTAAACAAAGGTAGA